>VWPW01004614.1:722694-737694 GCA_013389825.1 Crypturellus undulatus | reverse complement strand
AGCACAAGAACTTCAGGGTAACAGTAATGCCTACTACTACTACCATTGTTAAAGGCTCGTCAGGATTATTAACTTGACAACTGTGAAAACTATATATCAACTGCAAAAACACGGCAGGCTGACAATGACCCAATAGCTGAGCAAAAAACAGATTTTTTTTTTTTAATTTGTGTAAGATTTTTAGCAGGGTAATTATCTAATTAGTAGGCCAGGAAACATATTTTTCAAATACTTCTTTATTCTAGAACAGATGTACTGATACTGCCAGAACCAGACCAGCACATTTTTGTTTAGGTGCTTTGGGGAAATAATGTTTTGGATGTTGATTGGTTGTTGGTTTTTTTGTGGTGCATTGATATTTTCATGTTTCCCTGAAGAAAAACTTACAACCTGAGAGTTTTTTTTACCATGAATTTAAAGCTATATTTGCTTTTTTGGAATGGCTATATCTGCCTATATAGACCACCCTGTTCCCGTTTTCCTTTTGCAGTGACTCTTCATTCAATAGTGAACCAGGCTATTCTTAATCTACCTTAATTTTTCTGGAGAACTCATTTTACCTGTTTAAATAATCTCCTATTCTCTTGTCTTTTGATGACTGAGACCAGAATCTGATATTTAGTCTCCTCCTCAGAATTATACAAACATTCTGACACTAAGCACTACTGCTGACTTCCTGCAGTAGTGGTAGTATCTCTGCTTCTTGGACTTCGTGGGTTTTTCAGAGGATGGGAAGCAGGAATGAGGCTGATCTCTGAGGAAGTGAATTCCTTAGAGTAGGGATCTAGTAGGTGTGGGATTTTTGTGTGTGTTTTTTTGTAGCAGCCTGCTTCAGTTTTAGCACTTGAGTATGGCGTGCATTTCTTTCCTTAAAAATAAGAGGGGGAATATATTTATTTTTTTTAACATAAACAATGGAAGAGATGCCAATCCTAAAATCTAGGCAACCTGCCATCAATTTAAATACAGTCCAGAACAATAAAAACACCACCCCACCCACACAAAACAAGCAGTCAGCAAGAAAAATAGCAGAATAAAGTTTTCCCAGTGAAAGCAAACTCCTCTCTCCCCCCACCAAGCCCTTACGCTATGCAAACGAGCATTGACTATATTTGCAAGGCTAGTCTTTTATTTTTCTTTCTCTCTGAGGTGGTATGTGAGTGCAAGATTTGCCATACTTTTTCAAGGGTGGCAACTTCTTCCCAATGTGTTGAAGAAATCCCTTATAAAGCTCTATTGTGGTTGATTCAGTGTTGTGTATGTATATATGCATATGAAAAAGGAAAATATATGCCCATCTATAGCACTGAGTTTTATCACTTGAGCACAGCCAACTTCTAAAATTCCTTCTTTCTTTTTCTTTAGTTTCTTCTCCAAATGGGAAGAACGGGCAACCTATGCCCTTGCTGGGGCATTGTTGCTTATGGTCGTGTGCGGTGTTCAGCTGTTGGTCTAAACACTGTTTGGTGTGAGTTTCCACCCCGAATCCAATACAGATATGAAAAAAAGATTATAATGTAAAAAATTACTCTTGCCATCTGAAACTGCAGCCCTCTTTCAGGTTTTGTGTGCCCAGATGGGAGCAATTACTTTTCTGAGCTGGTGCCAAGAGCTTTGCCTTTCATATCATTAACTGTTTATCAAGGTATTTCTTAATCCTTGCTGAGCCAGCTGACTTGTGTAATATTTTTTCCCTGTTTTTTTTCCAAGGTACTGTACACAGTGTTTGCTTCTGGCTAAAATCACTTAATTTCCCTTCCCCCGACTCTTATCTGAAAGGTTCTCAATATGGGAGAAGCATGTGATAATTTAAAAATATCACTGACTTGTTGTTTGTTTTTGTTTTTTTAAATAGTATTTGTCAGGAGATAGAGGGCATTTCTAGCCTTGTTCAACAAATCTTTATATTGTGTATATTGGTTTTATCTTGCTACTGCCCGCCTGAAAGATACTTTAAGGAATTCATTCTTAACTTCCTGTTTTTTAAAAAATATACATATTGGAGATGCTGCCTTTCCAGTCCTGGAGGCTAAAGTTGGCTTTGTGACCGCACAACCAACACAGCCCTAGGTGGTGGCAGTGAAGGGTCCCTTACACTCCTCCAGTGCTGCTTTGTTGTACTTTTTCTTTCTTTTTTTTCTTTTTTTTTTCCCCTATGGAAGTAAATCTCTTTCCTCTTTTTTCAGAGGGTTGCTTTTGAAAGGCACCCCAGGGACTAACATAGGTGGCATTTTTGTCATTGATGCTTCTTTCTTATACTAGCATTGAATCTATGAAATTCTCTCCTGTAGCCTGTCAGCTGTTCCTCTGACCTGGCCTGGAACTAATTGGAACTGGTGATCTGAAGTTAAATGATAATGAATTACAGACTATGGTAAATCCTTATTAGGAAAATGTTTGCTCTCCAGCACCCTTTTGTTTCCCTAACCAAGGATGTTAAAAGAAACTTTCCTGCTACAGAGTTCTACTTTCTGTATCCTGGTATGTTTTGAGGATATGTTTTGTATGTGGCTGTAGTCAACCTGATTCTCATACCTGTTACTTTCAGATTAAGCTAATGTACATAACATACTTCAGTTTTGATGGAAGCCTGGTGCTCCTGTTGAAGTCCAAGACTCCAGTGATTTAGATCAGACTCAAGGGATGCTTTAAGTGTCCTTAAGTTTCTGGGCACTGTTAGTATTATGGCTTAAGCTTCTAAGAATGAATGAGGCTTCTGATCTCAGACCTGTAGAGACATGTTGACTGATGTGGAGAATTACATGAGAACTAAAATCTTAGCTGTATGGAAAACAAAGCTATTCAGAGTTAACATTTCTAGAGCAGACTCAGTTCTTGTACCCCACTGCATGTCAATTCCAGCAGGGCCATTCGCTACATGATGTCAGCAGAAATACCAAAATTTTTCTCTTGGCCTTTCATTTATCATTTTTTAATATTTGTTGTAATGCTACTCTAGCATTACTGGATAATGAAATAAATACTGGCATGAGAATTACAAATATTCTTTGTGATGAGCATAGTCTCCACTTGTGAAGATGTAATTTTGAATTAAGTCTTTGAAGCATGGTCTTTATTGCTCATGTTTGCTTCAACTTGTAAGTTTTCTTGTGCCAAAATTGCTGCAGAGTCTTTAAATGGTCTCAAAATAGTATCTATTCTGAAATAACTATTAAGAAGAGGAAAGATTGGCAGAAAAGAATGCAAGTGTTATTTCACATCACTTGTTGCTCATATGAGGCTGTTCAGTGCTTGCCCTAGAGCTGGATTGAGAGTTGAAATATTTTTTTATCAAAGTTTCTTCTGGCTAAGGTTCATTTTATAAAATGAGACTAGTGCTTGGTAAGCAGTTAAAGTGCAAGTGATTAGAGTCAAGTTGGCTGTAGATTTTCTTTTATTCATAAAGCTTTTTAAAATCCGTTAGTGCGTTAATTCTAAGCAGTATTTTCAGGTTGGTTTGAGGGCAGAAGTACTACACTTCTAACTCCTGTTCTGACTGATAGCACATCTTGCTGTGATGGAAGAAGAGTAATGAGAGCTTCTGTTTGTCAAGTTAGATGAGGGCATAAATGTGTTTGCAGTTGAAGAGTTAGATCTGTTTTAAAATATGTGGCACTCCCGGCTTTTTCTTACAGCTGCAGTAAGTAGTGGCCATTGGGATATCATTCTACTTTTTACATTTCTGTACTACAGAAAAAAACTTGATTATTTTCATCTATACACCTGTTTAGATGGACAGGAATGCGAACAACTGCTTTCTACCAGCTGTAGGAAATATTTTATTTCTGAAGTGTGCTAGAAAGCACAGATTTCTACTAGTGACTTTTGTAAGGTGTATCGACACCTCTCTTTTAACCTTGAAATTTTTTATCAATAGGTGATAATGACATTGTAGAGTGGAAGAATAGCAGCAGCTTATTGCTGCAACTGTTGTGCAGTGGCGTTGCAGACCTGGCTGAAGGAGGGACTATGCACACATGTGTTCCAGCAGATTGGAAGGGGTAGCCAAATACTAATTTAGTTCAGCTGCAACCAGAGCAAATTTGTTCTCCCAAATTTAATAAGTGTCTTCCCACGGCGTGCACAGAAATTTTAGTTTAGATTCTTTTATGAATCCAGTATTTATATCTGTGTTTTCCAAATGTGTATACTGTCCTGAAGGTGACCTACTACATGCTTGCATGTTTTTAATGTAACTTTTTGTGCTTGTCCCAATAGTTTCTAACTACTTAATTACATATTGTGTTCTGATTTAAACCTTTATGGGTAAATAGCATATAGGCTGACGTCAGCTTACTGTATCCTAACATCCTTACATTCTTTAAGATGGTATGTAGTTGTGTGGTTTTGGAAGTTCATTGTGTAAAAGTCCATTGTTAACCTTTTTATTTCTTAAATTTGATTATAGGAAGACACAATGGTTTACTCAGTTTGGGTCATCAGCATGTTTGGGTTTTGGATATAGAAGTTCAATTTCCTATCATCTGAGTTAGCACTATACATGTCTGCTTATGTGGAAGTGCCAGGGTTATGTGTCTCTGTTGGAAGGTCAAGAACTTGATCTGTGGATTCAGCTCCAGAATAGAGGGGTTGAGGACTATGTTATGTAATGGCAGTATCTCACCAGGTTCACCTTTTTCTTTTTTCTTTTTTTCTGTTTTTTTTTTTTTTTTTGTTTGTTTGTTTGTTTGTTTTTTTTTCTCCCTTCTACTCTCCTTTTCAGTATCCCACAGTGTGCCCTCTCTTGTACTTCATCAGAAGTTAGAAAGGGGGGAAAAAACACTTTTGTTGCCCTTTCACCAACTTTTTTTTTTTTATCCTTTTAATATTTCATATTCATATTTCTGCCCAGAGAGGTTGTGGAGTCTCCTTCTCTGGAGATCTTCAAGACCCGCTTGGATGCAGTCCTGTGCCACGTGCTCTAGGTGGCCCTGCGTGTGCAGGGGTGTTGGACTAGATGACCTCTAGAGGTCCCTTCCAACCTTAGGCATTCTGTGATTCTATGATATTCTTGTCAGGTTCTTTCCCTTGACATTGCAGGGCAGATCTTAAGTCCAAAAAAAAAAAAAAAAAAAGATAGGAGGTTTTCATGGATGCCTGCAAGACTTTTTCTTTCCTCCTTAAAGCTGTTGACAAAATGTTTTAGGTTAATCTCATTTTGAAAAATGCTAAATTCAGTTGTTCACCAAACCTTTAACTTGAAGAAGGTGACTGCATAGAAACTTCAGTCTAAAGGAAGTGAAGTGTGAGGAGCTTTATAACTGAACCTAAGTCTAATGACTGAAATGTCAGCCAAGACAGCTCTACCCACTCCAGCCATATCATTCAGAGTAACTTGACTTGCTGTTTGATCAAGAGTGCATAGATGACTCTGGGATTACTCTGTTTTCCCAGATGCTGCTGCTGGGCTGTTTTTCAGTAAAACTATGTCTAAAACAACCACAGGGAGGGGTACATGTTGTGGTATACATCTTCTTTTGATTTTCCTGTAACTACACAATGCACAGACATCCAAATTGTGTAATCCCATTAGAACTGCTTTATTGAAGTCTAAAACTCTGATCTGCAGAGTTATTTTTCATGGAAAATTGTCTTGAGTTTAATCTGTGACTGTTTACTGACTGAAGGCCGAATAGCGTATGATGTGCAAGTCAGTAGAGCTGGGGCAAACTTTTTTTTTTAATATTTTGGATATTCTTGCCTGTCATGATGTCAGAAAGCTATTTATTCTCCTGGATCTTTTAGACTATTATTCTTTCGGGGACCTTTCACTTCCAAATTCCAATTCTTTGATTTGTTTATTTACCAAATGCCTTAACTGTCAAGCAGCTGTCTATCTGGTTGCCCCAACGTTTGTTCTAACTGGCTAAACTCCATTAAGTACTTCTGCTTACTGCTTATAGACTTGTGTAACCGAGTCAGTTTAGGAGTCAACAGATGTTGTTCCTGAGCAGATATTGCAGTTAGAATTGTAAACAGAGCCCTCCTGTAAAGAAAAATCAGCTTTAAAAAAAAAAAGCTCTACTTTTGTCTAGTAAATTGAGTTGAAAGCTTTATAAAAGTAGCAGTTCACCTTTATTCATAACTCTTACAAATATGGTGATATAATTAGAGAAAATATATCTAAACTTTTCAAAACATTTATATAGAAAATGTTTCCTTGGAAGTAACGAAGGGTGGAGATTGTTGTCTGAATAAGTTTGTGTCCTCCCTCTAAGTGTTTTTTATTGCAAATTATCTTGAAAGGTGATTCCCTTACTTTGAAATTTTGTTAAGGTATAAAATATTCTGTTTTCTGAAGTGCTGAAGATGCATATTAGAAATGACCTCTGTGCGCATCTACTCTTCTGTTTATCTTGGTAGGGTTCAGGAGTGATGGGTCGAACTAGAAGAATGGCTAAATTTGCTGAATTTTTTTCTACCTCTTTTTCCTATAGAAGTATCTCACTGATTGCTTCTCAGATTCACTGATAGCTTTAAACAGATTTTTTGTTGTTGTTGTTTTAAACCTTCTGTTAACTGCATATGATACCAAAATCATTGTCTTGGGGGAAAAAAACTGACCTCTTTTCAGTTTGCTTTTGAAGTGTTCTGGATGTGGCCTTTCCTCCTAACCTGCAGGCGTTGTGAAAAACCTATGCAGAAACTTTGAAGGAGGAGTAGGAAATGAGGATAAAGGAGGTGGTAAGGTAAGAGATTGGGATCATGGACATGTGGCATAGCCCTCCTTAGTTTTAATAACTCTTAAAAACAACCTGAAGTAAGGTGTAGCCATTCAGGGAGCTTCACAGGCATACAGACTTCAGTAAATACACAAAAGTTAATTCACTATAGTTTTTCATTGCCGCCTTTAATCCAGTTTTTTGGATCACTGTACTTGTTTCAGGACCCAAGTGGAAATCCGAAATCAGACAGAGGAGGCTGGTGCCCCACTTGTTGCTAATCAGACATGAGATCATTTCTTAAGGAAATTCTTCTTACCATAGTCTCCATTGCCAAAGGCAGCCTTTTTCAATTTACTTTGCTGCATCATGATAAAACAGTGGATGGTTTAATTATGACCCCTAAGAAATAACCTTTATCACATACGTGTTTGCTAGGCACAGTTTAAGGTCTGGAGAACTGGGTATCTTGCAAAAGAGATTTTGTGGATCTGGGTAATGTGCGGGGTAGGAACTACTCTTTACTCCATAATTCCTCATTACTGCAGGAAACGGACGAAGAAATGGAGGGCCAACTTGATGGATAGAGGCTATTTTTACCACCTGTGGAAAGTTGTGCAGTGCTCCTTTATGAGCTGAAATGAGGAGTTCTGGAAGTGTTTGTTCTTCTGTAACGTTGAAACGTGTACAAATAGAAGTTCTTCGTTAACTATTCTGCTTTTAGAAACATCTTTGAAAGTTGTTGGTAAGAGTGAGTCCATGCAAGTTTGCTGTTGGATATTTACCCATATTAGCTCATTTTTAGGGCACAAAATTAAAAAGCTTTGGCAGATTTTATCATTTCTATTATTTCTACACTGTTATTTCTATAGAACAACTCTGTTCTTTAGGAGGATTTATGATTCAGAATTGATGATTTAGAAGGATTTATGATTCAAGTACTTAGAATACAGTAACTTTCTATACAAACTGCTGTTAAATAAGGAATGAAAGTATAACATATATTGTGCTTAATACAAAGGTAGTGATCAGTGTCAGTTTTTTTAACTACAGAGTTAATTGGGTCTCTATGTCAAGAGTGATCCAGGTGCTGTGTGCACAGTACTAAAATTGTCCTTCCTCTAAGGATGCTGTGGTTCAAGTGGTTTAGACATGTAAGCTGTGTAGAGGCTTATAGATAAGAGGAGGTTTTGAGCATTAGAAAAATACTGAGATAGCAGTGGTTGTATGAGAGGAAGTGATTTCCCTCTTGATGCTATAACTGCAGATAAATAGAGATTACAAATGTGAAGGTAAAACACACATAAGTACTTTTACCACAGAGAAGAACAAATGTGACTGAAGATGAACAGGGATGGCATACTGAAAACATTATCTGAAATCTTGCTGTACAAATGTGTTGCATGATAACCTAATATGATGAATGTGTTCTTTCTGTCTAGATATCTTCTCAGTAATGATTTGCAGACTGCTTTGGATTTACTTTTATTTGGTACCTACTTAGCAGTACATCTTCTTGTGATGGTGGGGAAAGTGTATGTGTAGCTGTGAAGCCACAGATTGGAAGGAGCGAGGCTTACTGTATTTCTTGAAACACCTTTGAGGTCTCAAGTTTCAACTGAGTAGGTTTCAAGTCTATGATGCTCTTTTTGAAAGGGGTGTGTGTAGCTGCTTGCCTTCTGGAAGGGGCACGGTGTTATATGGAACAACAAATACAGGGGGTGTGTGAGGTTTTTTTTTTTTTTTTTTTTTTTTTAATGAGTAACCCCCAGATGTAAAACTTCCATGCCTTCCATGATTACTTAAAAACAAATATAATGAGGCATTGAGCAGCTCTACCTTGCAGGAACATGTGGCAAAATTGCTTGTGTTATGGAAGGCTTTCATAGCTGCTGTCGGAACTGGATTACAGCAAACACTGCAAATTCCAAAGCTTTCTGCATTCAGAGGGGCCCCATGTTTAACTTGAATTTTTAAAATATATGTTTTTTTTGTTTTCTGGTGGAAATACCAACTTAAAAGGTTTCTAATTACCCAGTCTTAAAGAAATCTGTTCTGTCATTAGTGCTTTCTCTTATTCTTCTTTTCAGTTGAGCATTTAATAATGGTACTGGTGATCTTGCTTAAGTCCAAATGAGTGTTTATTTTTAGAGTTTCTGTAATTCAGTTCTGACCTTTCATGGGTTGCTGTGTGTTTAAGCCTCTGCATGCCAATCCAAAGCATTCCTTCTCATTCACACATCCCAGTTGTAGCAAACCCCAGAGGAGGATGTGAGGATGGGGAGATGCCTTGTGCGGGTTGTTAGGTTCTGGGTGGTCTTCTGGCTGGGCTCAAAATGAAAATCAATATTTGTTGTGCTTTCATTGTCTTGCAATAATAATTCCAGGGTTTTACTTCCCTAGAAGCTTGAGCAGGAGCAGCAGGACTCAAAACACACTGTAAAACAGAATCCATTCTTCTGTTTGTTTGCTGGAAGTGTGAGTACAGATTGCAGTGTGCACAAGGGACCTTGCGGTTCACACTGTGAATCAATCTCCTGAGCTGCTGCTGATGCCCGCAATGAAGTGTCGCTTCAGATAGCCCAAGGCAACTCAGTTTACTCAAATCTGTCATTTAGAGGGGGCTGTAAATTTGTGATGAGTGACTCTTTCCTTAAGGAGTAAATGATTTGCAGAGTTAGTGTGGAAGTGAAGAGACCTCTGTAAGCTAGAAAGGGCTTTCCAAAATCCAGTGAAAATCCAATGGGTTGGTATGAGACTTTGGCTCAGAATTCAAGATGGTTGCAGGTGGAGAACAGAGTTCATGTTTTCGGCTCTGTAGCTTTCTCTTTTAAGGCAATGCTAATGAAAGGGTATTTTTTCTGTTAATCTTTGCACTCCGTTTCTACTTATATAGCTATTTTATATACTGCAGGCTGCTTTTTTAATTATTATTTATTTATTTTGTCTTAGCCTAGAGGGGATGTGTTTTCCCTCAGCTTGGGAAGCTGGATATACTTGAGAACAAGCCTAGAGCACTGTGTGTGCTGTGCTCCATCCCCTGCCCTGCTTCCCAGGGCTTTCCCAAGGAGGCTTCGCAGGGACCCCTCTTGCTGTCTCTGAGCTCTTTCCCTTGAGGTTTTTTGAAAGCAACTAAAGCAACTTGCTTGAATGTGTGGCAGAATAGCATTGGCCATTTGGAGAAAGATGGTGCTGATGGGATAGGCTAATTTCCAGATGAGTGTGAGAATGCACTTTGGCAACTTAAGCTTTTTTTTTTTTTTNTTTTTTTTTTTTTTTTTTTTGACGACTTTGTGACAAAAGTCTCCCTGTATCTCAAACAAAATGGAGGCAGCTTGGCAGGCAGTGTGAATTAGATGCATTGGAAGCATTTTCTCAAGACTCTGAAATGGTTGCTTCGGAGGTATTTATGTTAGAAATTCCTTCCTTGACAGGTGCAAATAAACACTTATTGTATGTGATGGTGGAGAGAGGTGCCCCTGCAGGCTCCGGCAGCTCATCCTGTGCGTGGAGCAGAGGCGTGGGCGCCCCGAGTGCTGTCGGTCATTCTTGCTTCTGGAGAGTGGCCTTGCGGTAACACCCTCTGTTACGGTGTCTTCCACAGGCACACAGGCTGCAGGGTCATTTAATTTCCTAGCTCTAGTATTCCTAACTGGATAGTTTTATAGCTGCTGCTGGGGACCTGAGGCTTTCACAGATCGATTCCTTCAGAAGTATCCAGAAGGCAATCCCAGCCCAGATACAAACGCATCCTGACAAGCAGTTTCTTTGTGTGTCAACTCTAAGCTTTGTCTCTTTTCTTAGGACTTAGCTAAAACATACAGGTTGTCTTGTCCTGATGCAGGTTTTTGCAGCTGTGTCTTCAAAGCAAAAGTAGTCCTGGAAGCAGGTCTTCACCTCGGAGCCTTGCTGTGCCGGATTGAACTGATGCTGCCAGCTTAGGTGGGGCACCAAGCAGCCAGCGTAGTATGTGTCTCATTAACTACTTGCTTTTCAGTATGAGTGTCAGTTAGTCCTCGTCAATGGGTACCTGCGCTACAGCATCCACAACTTCAGATTTTGTTCTGCTTTATTTCAACTTCGAGTAAATCATCGTGTATCTGTGATTAAATATCCTGAGGTATTTTAGAAATTGCTTCCCTGTGGCCCCACATCTTTTTCCAAAAGGTTATCACTACTTCAGACAGGGAACAAAACCATTCAGATGTCCCGTTTCTTTAAAGGGGGAGGATATTTCACCTTTTATCTTGAGGAATCCATTTTATGTAGCAGCACACACTAATATTTACATAGCCTGTTTTGTTTTCATTTGGGGATGTTCAAAGGAGACTTCAGTGTTGTAGTGGAATGTGGGAGATGTGGATGAACAGCTGACTGGAAACTCATAGTTAGTTGTATGGAATGAAAGCTAGTTTATTTTCTAGTTGCCAAGAATCAGTTTTGTTTTATTTAGATGAACTAGATTATGGCATCGAAAACCCAAATACATTAACATTCTTAAATAAAATGGGTTGGGAAGTGATATTACAGTTGGACTAATGGTTGATTCTACAAATAGCTTTGTTACATATTTTGTAAGACTTTGGGTTTTTTTACGATACAAGACTTAGTATTTTCTATTTTGGTGGAAAATAGAGCAGTAAATGAGTTAGGAATGAAGATACAAAGCGTGGGTTTTCCTTCACTTGGCAGCATACTTAAAATTGATTAAATATTTGCTTTCAAGCATTTAATCTCCATCTTTCAGGCACGGACATGCTGCCTCTGTCTCTCTCCTCCGTGCCTGTGTAAACCTTTGTGGCTCATTGCATAGAGTGTAATGCTGTGTCGGATCAGCATGGCTCTTTTGTTGAGGTCCTGCTTTTGTCCTCTTGTTCTCCTGACCTAGCTGGGAAGCAGGACTAATCTCTTGCCAAATATAAGATTGCGATGAATTTGAGCAACAGGCTTCTCCAAATTTGAGCACTTCCCTGTCACTGCTGATCAAAACATACTGCTTCTGTCCTGTGCTTTTAAAAACAAACAAACATGTGGATAAGCATGGAATGTCCGTTTTTCCCTGGATTGTTATTTGAAATTTCAGTATAAGATCAAAGATTTTTCTTTTTTAAAAATAACGGAAAACTTAAATATTCATCATTCAGATTTTTCAAATTTTACACAATGACCCATTTAGGTGGTGGTAATTTTTTAAAAAGGTGCAGGAAAACAGGATATTGTGTGTGGTTGTGGTTTTTTTTTTTTTTTTTTTTTTTTTTTTTTCAATTGCTATTGGAGATGGGAGAGTTATCCTTAGGAACACACACTAGTGAGAGTAGCTCTCAAGACAAGAAAAACAACACATGTAAGTATCTTGAGGAACAGTTGCAGAACTGCTCTTTTTTTGATCTGGACCCTGGGAGATTCCTTTTGGGAAGTAAGGTATTATGGCTTGTTATCCTGTTTTTGCGAAAGAAATCATTTTAAAGAACTATAGGACAAGTCGCATCTCTAAATGATTGTTTCTATTTTGAATGGCTGTTAAAAATACATGTCATGTTTGGCTGACAGACTTCTTGCACTCACATAGCTTCTGTTGGTGTGTTATGTTGTGTTAGATTTATAGCGATGGATCTGCATTTTCTGTTCCTTATTTCTCTTACTGTTAAATTCTTTATGCTGCTTTCTCCCAGAGATTGCATGAATATGAGTTTAATATGTTCTAATATGTTACATATTCAAGTGGAGTACAGAATGATGTTAATCTGAAAACTTGCTTCAACTAATAAAAGAACATGGAAACAAAACAGTTATTGCTCTGGATGTGCTGTGCAAAAAAAAAAAGGCATGAGCAGGGGCTGCAGCCATCATCTTTACTATAATTTTTGCATCCAGTAGGCAGAGACATCTGCATGACATCTCAATGAGGGGCGTTCCCGTTTCAATTACTGTTTTTGATCAAGCAGTATTAACACAGAGGGATGCCATAACAGATTATCCTCATCCACCATCAGCAAGTGGCAGTTGCTTAGTCTGTGATGAGTCAGCTGAATTCTGTTGTTTTGAGCAGAGAGAGCAAGAAAAGCACTGAGATGCCTGTATAATTCTGTTTCAAAAGCACTATAAAGTAAATTATTTTTCCACTGCACCCAATTAGTGCTTGATAGAAATACTTTTTGTTTCTTTACTGTGCATTAACCATGTTGTTCGTGAGCAAATTTTGCTACTAGAACCCAAACCACTGAAATACTCTATTAGTACATGGAACAGTTTTGAGTATTTTCCTCCTTTAAGAATGTGGGAAACATTACGCATCGCGACACATAACATTAAGAATGTAGGAATTACTTCATACTGTGCTTTAAAACTCTTGCCACAGGATGGGGCTGTTGCACTGCCCAAAACCTTCTGTCACTTAGAAGAACTGCAGTCTAGCAGTGTTTTAAGCACTTATGTAAAACTAAGCTCTTGCTGCTTTTCTTTATTGTTCAGCAGTCAATGTAGTGTGGCCTCAGTTTGTCCACTTTCAAGAAGCAGGAAATTTGGAATAAAGTGCCATTGGCTTGCCGTGTCGATCAGCTTTCAGTTTCTTTTAGAGGCAGCTTTGCACCATATGACAAATCCAGGTAGTGAGGTAATAATCCACATAAAGGGGATTTGGTTCACATATCGCAAAATATGTTAAATATTAAATTTGAAGTTTTTAAGCCTTTATTAAATCCATACTTGTGTTATAGAAATGTGCCAAGAACTGTTCTAATGAAGCAGCACCTGGGGGTTAATAAATGATATCATGAATCCATTTTGATTGCCAAGAAAGATTTTAATAAAGGAAGCCATGCCCAGGATTGACTGTTGCATCCATGAGCAATAACTGTTTTGTTTCCATCTTTTTATTAGTTGATTAAAATAGGTTTTCTTATGCAGGACGATCAAAAATGATGCTAATATTTTGCATAAGTAGGTAGTCTTCAATGTGTCTGTCGGTGCAGATTTTGAAAGTGCGAGATGTTTTGATTGCTTGAACAACTTCCATCTTTGACTACTACCTTTTCACATTGATCTCATTTCCCTCTCTTCCCCTCAAAAATTTTAGGGTGAAACAAAGTCTGAAGAGGGACCAGAATGGAATATACTGCGCGATGACTTCATGATGGGAGCATCTATGAAAGACTGGGACAAGGAGAGTGATGGAGAGAGCAATGTTGAACAAGGAGGTGGTCTGATACAAGACTATGAAAGTGACTGATGAGTGAAAGTGAAAGCCATTCAAGATAAAGTTTTATCTTTGTACTTCATTTGGATAAAAAGTCAACATTCTGTGAATGTACAACAGTCAGAGGATCTCTCCTATTTTTTAAGGGAAGTAGAGACTTGTACAGGTTTGGGGTGTATTTTCTCATCCACTTCAAACTTTTATTTAATACAGCTTCATTCACTATTCTGAAGTCCTGAAATATTTTCCAAAATATGTATAATTTTCAACATATTTCCAAAACATTTATACAGTCAAAATAGTGGCACCTGCCCAATGAAAGATAGATTTTGCCAAGGTCATTAAAAGTTTATACATTAGTCATGGCAATTGGTGTATTAGTGCGCCTGCATTTCTAAATCAGTGTTGCACTTTGAAAAGTTGTTAGCAATTCACAGTAGAAATGGCTTACAATAAACACAGAAATGCCGTCACCTTGTAAAGTTATCGAACCCCTATACAGTCTTTATTATTTTGGCAGGAAAGGTTTTGTAGGTAATAAAGAAAAGTAACTATTAATGTGATAGTTCTGATCTCGGAGCATTAGTTTGATTGGAGACAACTATGGTAATACAATTGTGAAAAGAAAGACGTGACCTTACTGCCTGGCTCTGTATGCATGTGTGTGTGTACATAAATATATGTGTGTGTGTATACACACAGTTTTTCCACTGCAGGTCTGAAGTTATATATCTTTAAGAGGCTGGTAAGAGCGGAAATGACGGTCATTGCCCATGTTTTTATTTGGGGGGGATGCAGTTTTAGTAATACTGAATAAAATCTTATTCAGTGTTGCTCCATTTGGAATTCTGGTGTTCATTTCTTTTTTCAGTAAGAAGGTGGACCTATGAGATGACTAAACCTCTTGGTTTAGTCAACTATAATGCTAGTTCTTCGGGTCATTAAAGGACCTAACAAAAGTTCTTCCTCTCACGTGTGTACTATGAGAATATTACGAAATTTTGAAAAGTATAACACTAGTGACTTTGCTCAAACTACAGCAACTTCTCCTAGCTGGTCTAGTAGTGAAAAACCAGAAGCGAACATATGTAGTACTGCATAATCCATCTATTTCTCTCTCTCTCTCTCTCTCTCTCTCTCTCT
>VWPW01004614.1:710381-722686 GCA_013389825.1 Crypturellus undulatus | reverse complement strand
TCTCTCTCTCTCTCTCTCTCTCTCTCTCTCTCATTAAATACTGTAGATATTAACTTTGGTTGACTATATACAAATAATGTCTTAGGGCCTGTCAGTTGATATTTTAAATACATAATACTATTCTGCCTGATTTGTCATGTACAAACTTCTCCTTGTACATGTTTAAGTGTAGCATGCTATTAGGAGTGATTTGCTCTTAAATTTTCACCCTTCAACATTGAAATGTGTACTCGGACAGTGGATTTAGATTTTCAAGCTAACATATTTGTGGGCAAGAGGAGAATGAAACCTGTGTGTATTTCAAAATCTTCAGAATTTTGAAATACACACAGAAATTCAGAATCTTAGAGAGAAACTCATCCTAACTGGCAATAGTTGTGTTATCACTAGCCTATTCATCTGGTATATATTGTAGCATAATTCTTGGAGGAGAACTCAAAGCTAACAGCAGAAATGTTTAGATTTTCAAGCTGTTTTGAGTGTTAAAACATATTAGATATCTGAGGAGACATTAGTTTGTGGCCTGATATTTATTATCACAAATGAAGGCATACACCCAAAATACCAAGTGGTGAAACCACAAGAGTTTGACATATGGCTGTCCCAGCTTCTGAAGGTTAGACATCTGTGTAACTGTTTAACTAGTAGAACTGGCATCTCATTAGTACAATACAAAATTACACCAAATGAATTCTAAGTCTATAAGATAACATAATTGTCTAATGTGGTATTGCTTATTTTGCTCAAGAATTTAGCTAGTTCTTATGAAAAGTTATGTTAATAGCCTTAAATTTACAGTTTTATGGAGTGAAAAAGATACTGATGGTGGTAACTTCATTTTTTTTTTCTGATCTTAAAAAAACTAAACACTGTTTATATCCTGACTGATACTACCAGCCTCTGTCTGAGATCAAACCCTTGGAGGGAGGTGGGTGGGGGGGAGTCTTATTTTGATCTTGGACACACACTGTGAAACTTTTATAGCTCTTCTGGGTTTATGAGGTTTTTTGCAGTAGTGTTTTCATTAAAACACTGTAGTGTCACTTAGGCTTGTAAGAAAAATGTTTAATAATACTGATAAGAAAAAAATCTTGAGCTCCTGTTGCATTTAAATTCTATAATAGCACTTCAGGATTTGCCTATGGGTTGAGAGCCTTTCTCAGCTTTTAAGAAACATAATTTTCAGGTTTTTATTTCTAACCTGATGGTCTTATAAATTTGATACTGTACCTTGCCTTTTAGTTGTGTCATATGCAGGGAGGCTCTTGGAATAATATAAATTTGTGACTACCTCCAAAAATAAATGGTGTCTCAAGAAAAAAGAAATAAGTTCAGGATTCTTGGCACAATTGGGAACTATATATTTTCAATTTGGTGCCAAAGTGTCTAGAATATTTTGCAAACTTTGTTTTAATTTACCTGCTAGTCAAAAGAAACTGGTCTGTCTACCTACCTCCTTTTCCAGTAGTTATTCCTTTACTACAGCTAAAAAGAAAAGCCTCTTGCTGCTGCTTTGAACCCCTTAAGAGTTCTCTGTCCTTCTTGCCTTCTCCCATGAATATCTCTGCTTAAGGAGAGCTGCGCTGCTGCCCTTCATTCCAGAGCGCATGAATCATTCTAACTTTGTGTATTTCTGTACCTATCTATATAAAGCCAATAAGGATGGGGTGGATCTCGTTTTGTTAGGCTTCTAGCCAGCTCCAGAGTGTGTAGGGCTTAATATTCTATAGACTACAGGCAAATATCAAGGTTTTTTTTTATGTTTTTCTTCTTTTAATAAGAGAAGGTATAGAAGTCAGTTCTCGTCTGTCATTCTCTGGTCTCTTCACATCTCTTCACATTAACTGTGTTAACTTTTTCAGTAAGGAAAGCATGAGCTGGCCTATGAGGGGAGAAAAGAGCCATCTTTCCTCTGCTTTTCTTTGGCCTGCTATTAGGGAAATGTTTTGGGAACAGTGCTCGAATATCCTTGTGACTGACTCTGCTGCATGTACAGGCTTCCCTGCAAGAGCAAGGAGGGAAGATCCTGCTTGTGCTGCAGCTTTGAAGCAGATTCTCTCCAGGTTCAGAGAGATGAGCAGGACAAAAGAAAAAAATGGAAGTGGCTCTCTGGGGCTCTTGCTGTTTTTTGATGGCAGTAGGGCTTTTTTTTTTTCCCATGTTCTTTCTCTCTCCTTTTTAATCTTCTTAAAGAGAGAATTAAATTGTTTGGAGGCCGCAGAAGTGTTTTGACTCTCTGATGCTTCCAGAAGAAGGTGGTCTTAAAGCTGCGTCTGTTCAGAGCTGGCTCAGTAGCTGTCTCCAGGGAGGGAGGCAGAAGTCATCTGGCACACACTGCTTTGCACAACTTCGTAAGAATGAGGGGTTTGTCATATTAAATGAGTCCTGGCATAGTTAATATCCACACAGAGCAGTCATCAATGTTGCTCACTTCCAGCCCCTGCAAATTGCTCAATGATTTCTTCAAGACTTGCTGAGGTAAGGGGTAAGAGTGCCAGGAGAAGCCTTGAAGTGTTGAAGAGTCTTTGGATTCCATTAAATATATGGAATACTAGTGCTAGCTAGGATGTTAAAGTGGAGACTTTGCAAAGTGAGGTGGAAGAGTGTCACTTTCACATAAAGCTACCTACAGCAGTGGGTTTATACTCTTCCAGTATGTGGATCTGAAAAGACTTCAGCTGTGTAGATTTTCTAGATACAGGTGTTTCCTTCATCCATTTTTGCAGACGAGTTGATATATCTTAGAAAAAATATGTCTTCAAATGTGTAACTCATGTTAAACTGTTCTAACACCAAAGATGCTTGTGTTTATCCTCATGTACTCATTCTTTGGAATGATTTCCCTATACTTAAGTCAGTGTGTTTAATCTGTTGGATTTCAAATCTTAAAATGAATCAGGACACTTTCTTGAAGCCTTCAGATAAGGCCTCATCAACACAAGTGAATCCCCAGCCCTTTTGGAAGACTGTGTTTAAGAATACTCATAAAAAGCACTATTTCTGCATAGAGTTTCAATCGCTTCAGTAGCCTGTCCTCTCATGCTAGTTAAACGGACTTCTCAAACATTATTTTGTAAAGCTTTCTTAATGTTTGCTATTCCTCTTTTCAGAAACTAAACTGTACTGTTAATTGTGAACTGCTAACCACGGTCAGAGTTGTACTGAGGGCTGGTGCCACTGATACTACTTACATTGTGTACTCAAGAATAGTTAAATCATTAATAGAAATAGTGAACTATAAGCAGATACACAGGCAGCATTTTTTATTATCAGAAGCCTAATGTATATTTCAGAAATAGTTAAATATATGACCTTATTAGGTACTGATATTTAATGTTCCTCTTACAGGCATGTGTGAACCCAAGTAGAAGTTAGCAAAGACTTTCTTGCTGAATTTTAAAATCTATGGATATGTCTGAATATACAAGTACTTATGAATGTCATCCCCAAGCCATTTCTAAACCCTTTATAAACTGTATTATGAATGTAATCTTAGAGATGAGGGGAGAATGTAAAGAAGACGAGGCCAAACTCTTCTTGGCCGATGATAAGGGGTAATGAACTCAAATTGAAACGCAGGAAGTTCCATCTCCGTGTGAGGAAGAACTTCTTTCCCCGTGAGGGTGACAGAGCCCTGGCACAGGCTGCCCAGAGAAATGCTAATGCTAATTAGCATGCTAATGCTAATGAAATAAAGCTTATGAAATAAATTCTTACTTACTAAAAGAAAAAAATAATAAAATTCTCAAGCGAGTGTCACCAGATGGTAACGGGAAAAGAGTGTATTGATTTTTTAGAGCCTTTGGATCAAGATTACCATTACTGCTGCTGCTCTGTCTTATCTGCTGTGTTTGCTCTTTGCTTTTGTTGAGTAACTGTTGCAGCACTTATAAGTTTGATACCAATGCAGAGAAATACAGTAGAAGTGAAATATATTTTATGTAAAGAGTGTAGCCCAAAAAGGAAGGGAAATAAACCTGTAGGAAATGAACAGACACAGTACCCGTGTCTGTACTGTATTAAGCATAGCAGAGGCAGGCCTTTGCCTTTGGTTCTCAGAAACTTGAGTGACTGCTGAAACAATGCTGGACCATCTAACTTGATATATATGGCAGATCACTTTCATTTTGCATTGCGGAAACAAATTTTTGGTTTGTTGTGTTGAGAGTGACTTTAATGTTTTATCTTCTTGCTACTATTTTAAGAAAACCGTCAATGGTCAGACGGATACTGCCATTACTGTAGGGTATTAGTTAAGATGACCTGCCAAGCTCCTCCCGAAATGTGCATACAAGTAGCGTATAATTCTTCCTTTGTACTTTTAAACACCTTTGTTGTTAAGCTGTGGCCTGTCTTGGAGGATAGAGAGGTACTATTGGGTGGTTCTTGCTCTGAAGTGTATTTCACTGAGCACATTCCCGATTCGTACCCTCCACATGAGGTGATCATGTGTTCTATTAAAGACCTACAGCTTTTTGAAACAAATGTTGCAAAAACTCTTCCTCCTGAGCTTTATGGGAGAGGTCCTGCTCTAAACCCCTGTTTTGGGCCTGCCAGATGTGCAGGTAGAGCTTTTCCTGTGCTTCCAGGTGCAGCCCAGACCTGACCAGGTGCATATAGTTGCCATGAACAAGAGCAGCACACAACATCTGTTTCTGGGTACTGGGCTTGTAGAAGCCCTTCTGCTGGGGGAAGCTGAGCGGTTATGTAAATCTCGTAACCTGCAGGGTCAGTAGGGCCTCAGTTTTGAATGTTNAAGACCTACAGCTTTTTGAAACAAATGTTGCAAAAACTCTTCCTCCTGAGCTTTATGGGAGAGGTCCTGCTCTAAACCCCTGTTTTGGGCCTGCCAGATGTGCAGGTAGAGCTTTTCCTGTGCTTCCAGGTGCAGCCCAGACCTGACCAGGTGCATATAGTTGCCATGAACAAGAGCAGCACACAACATCTGTTTCTGGGTACTGGGCTTGTAGAAGCTGGGGGAAGCTGAGCGGTTGTATAAATCTCGTAACCTGCAGGGTCAGTAGGGCCTCAGTTTTGAATGTTGCAGATCACATTCTTTGCCTACTGAGATACCATAATATACTTGCTGCATAAGGTAGAAAGACATAGCGTAGTTACTGAATGGGAAATAAAAATTTCATAATACAATGAAAAAAAACAACCATTAAAGTAACATTATCTGTAGTTTCTGCTCCTTGACTTTTCCTCTGCAGTGTATGGCCTGCTCTGTGTGACAGGTGGCATCAAAAGGATGCAGGGATATGGAGTATGTCCGAACGTGACATAGTTAACGAGTTTGTACCTATCCAAAGGTACTTTTTCAGCTTAAATCTGCCCTAAGGCTGTCTTAATTTGAAATGTGGTAGAGTTGTCTTTGTGAAATCGTGGTGCAGGCCCTAGAGCCTTTCAAAGGGTAGGCTTACACTAGTGTGGATGGAAGGTGCTTGCAGAAAACTGTTAGTCAGGGAGACCCAAGAGGCTCCAGTTTTGCCATTTCCAGATCACAAACTTGAGTAAAAAGCAAATGGGACTGCTTTACATTGAGGTTTAAGCTCAGGCTAGTTTGTGAGGCTGCATTGTGCTCAAAACCAGGAGAGTTTACATCTTTAACAGCCATGTCCCTCAGGGATCAGTTCTCAGACCAGTCCTGTTTAATCATCAGTGACCTGGATGAAGGCCCCGAGTGCTCCCTCAGCAAGTTTGCAGATGATATGAAGTTGGGAGGAGTAGCAGACGGCTGCGCTGCCATCCAGAGGGACCTGGACAGACTAGACAACTGGGCATAGAGAAACCTCATGAAATTCAACATGGCCAACTGCACGGTCCTGCACCTGGGGAGAAATAACCCCAGACACCAGTACAGGCTGGGGACCGACCTGCTGGAGAGCAGCTCTGCAGAGAAGGACCTGGGCATCATGGTGGACGACAGGTTGACCATGAGGCAGCAGTGTGCCCTCGTGGCCAAGAAGGCCAATGGGATCCTGGGGTGCATTAAGAGGAGCGTCTCCAGCAGGTCGAGGGAGGTGATCCTGCCCCTCTACTCAGCCCTGGTGAGGCCACATCTGGAGTACTGTGTCCAGTTCTGGGCCCCACAGTACAAGAGGGATGTGGAGCTGCTGGAGAGAGTCCAGCGCAGGGCCACGAGGATGATCAGGGACCTGGAACATCTGTGCTATGAGGAGAGGCTGAGGGAGCTGGGCCTGTTCAGCCTGGAGAAGAGAAGGCTGAGAGGAGACCTGATCTGTGTCTATAAGTGCCTCAAGGGAGGCAATGAGGAGGATGGGGCTGGCCTCTTTTCAGTGGTGGCCAGAGACAGGATGAACTGAAGCACCAAAAGTTCCATAGGAACTTAAGAAAAAAATTCTTGACAGTGAGGGTGACAGATTGGAACAGATTGCCGAGAGATGTTGCGTCCCTCTCTGGAGATCTTCAGGACTATCTTGGACGCAGTCCTGTGCCACATGCTCTAGGTGTCCCTAGTGGAGCAGGGGGCTTGGACTAGATGATCTCTAGATCATCCTTAATGATTCTATGGTTCTGGGGATGAAAGGATAACTGAACACCTCAGCCATTCCCTTCAGGTGGCTTGTCTGGATCAGGCTCTGAAATGGTTTCACAGTTGCTGTATAAACAAGTTCACTTCAAGTTCACTTCAACCTAAGGCAAACTGTAACTAATGGGCCTGAAAATGTACGTGAGAAGAGCAAGACTAGTGGCAGTAGGCTCAGATTTACTTTGTGATAGTTTGCAGTCAACTGGCAATCTCTATGAGAAAATAGGAATACAAAACCTCTGCTTTATCACAGAATCCAAAAGTATGTGATTCTAAGTGCAAAATTTCTTACAAGTCATCTTATATTCCTATATTCCTGTTACACTGGGCAGTGTTTTGACTGCACTGACAAAATAGGCATACCTATCCTCCCAGTGTCATGAAGGAAAAGAGCCAGTATTTTATGCTTAGATAAAAATTAACCTTTGTATGCAACAACTTTCAGGAAAATATAAAATATGTGAGCTTTGTGTAAAGTTCTGCTGCATGGAAATGAATCCCAGCTGAAGTGGGGCTTTCTGCTCTATTCATAGATTTAGTCACCATGTTTGCACTCTCTCTCTAGAAGGGTATCATGCCATCAGCCATGCAAGAATAACCCTTCCATTGATTGCAGTAGCCTGATGTAGAATGGAGATTTCAAAATGTGTAAAGCTGGGCAGAGAAAAAAGAGAGGAAATAGAAAGCCCTTTTCCAGAACTGGTTTTGTAAATGCAGCCCAAAGCTTTAATATTGCATGTAGAGGCTTTCTTTTCCTCTGAGGTAATATAAAACAATACATTGCATTTTTAGACTCCCTAGGATTATCTTGAACATGTGTTGCTTAAAAAACATGAAAACATTTCTGAAGCAACTTTAACTTACTCTTTTTTTCTTTTTTCTTTTCTGCATAGCCTGCCCCTCAGCAGGTTGTGAGGAAGCCAGGACTCAGTCTCAGGGCTGTGCTTTTTGTTGTTCATTAGTTTTGCAAGACAGAACATGGCTTCAGGCATTACATTACTGCTGGTCCATTTTTTGAAGTCACTGTCACTTGATTTTGCTGAGTGTGTTATCTTCTTGAACCAGCAGAAGCATCATCTAGAAGGGTATTCTAACTGGAGTTGCGTAATATTTATTTGCTGATCAAATGCCTGTAGATGTTCTGTAAGAAATACAACATTCTAGATATAATTTGTGTGATACTTAATGAGGTATAACTCAAATTATCATTGAGCAGGTCAAAAATAGCACGTAACAGCTGTACAGTAGGGCTGAGAGATGAAGGTCAGGAGATCAAATGTTGAGATTAAAGGGATGACTTTTATTCTACACTCTTAGGCCTTCTAGCTAAAAGTAGGTATCAAGCCCGTATGGTGCATACACCCAAGGCACTTATATTCTTTCTTTTTTATGATTTTTATTTAGTGAATTTGATCATTTTCCTCCATTGACATTTACAGCAAAGGTTTTAGTGACTTGAGCGGAAACAGGATTTCCTGGGGTGATTAAAACAGCAGGTGCTAGGATTAAGGATTTCCTTCCCCTGCCCCCCAAAACTGGAAGGTGTAACCATAGGAGGAACTTCTGACATTCACAAAGTTGTTGTCAAAACTGTCATGACTGATTTGAAGATGGGAATTGGCTTTGAGGACAAAAAAAAATCTCCTTTGGAAGCAGTACTGATGTGTGCTTGCTTTATAGAAAATTAATGTCTATGTCTGTGCTTAGGATAAAATGTTTAGGCCACTATCTTTTTGCTGGTTCCTTACACCTCCCAATATCCTGCATTATTCTTTGGGAAGAATGGATGAGTTTACTGCAGGAAGGCTATTTTATGGACTGTCAAACCCGAGCCATACAATATGTGGATAACAACAGCAGAACTGAAACACAGAGTAATGGTCACACTCCATTCTCTTCTCAGAGTTTGTCCGATCTTCGGGGGACTTTCCCTAGGGGGACATTCCCTACAGAAGTGATTCCTGTGTGGCTTTTTGGGGATTGCATCCTATTGACTGTTCTCTTGTGACTGCTTCCTGCTGAACTTACTGAATCTGTTTTGCATGAATGGGCTCCACAAAACGTGGCGCAAAAAGGTGCCTTTGATTTGTGAGACTGGCGAGTAGTTGTGAGTGAAGGTGTGTACATATGGACAGCAGTCTTGCACACAATAAAAAGTAGCCATTATCTCCTGGAACATATGTGTTGCGGGAGTGAGTTGTGGTGGTTTGAAAGGCAATCCTAGTGGCAGCGGGGCTGCTTGCATTAGTAGGGCCGGCAGGAATTGCTATTGGCATTAGTGTGCACAGTAATGAAATAGCACAGAAGTACGGACGTCTACTTGACTAAAGATAATAAATGGTAAAATGTAGGAGTTTATTATTGTATATATTACAATTTTTCATTATTTGTCATCTCCTACTTGCCTCACCTTTATTAAGTGCCATTTCAGCTCTATGGATGGAAGCTTCATGAATGTGCTGTTATAAAAAGGAGAATTCAAACACTTGCAACTCGCACCCTGTGTCAGAACAAGTGAGGTTCTGCATGACTACAGTAACTGCTGCAAACTTCTGTGCCTGCCACAAAGATTTACTTGTGCAACCATACTGCACTCGTCATCAGTGTGCGAGTTTATGAAAGTCACCTCCTAACTTTTAAAAGTTACTCCTCTTCCAACAATGTTCCTTAGTTTATGAAATGTGGACGGCCACCTTACTCAATGACCTGGTCGTCAGCAGCTTTAGAAAGATTATTGCCTTTGTATTTCATGCAGTGCATTTGCGTATAACCAAAACAATCTAAAAAGAAACCACAAATTGTAAAATCCTGACCACATAATTTTTAAGTTAATAGGAAACACAAAACCTTTAGGTTTAGTGAAGGAACTTTCCAGGTGTCTCTGTTTTTCTAATAAACAGTTACTATTTATTAAAAAAAAATCATTATATAAGAAGACAGTATTGTATTGAATTAAAAGCTCAAGAACAGGTAAGTTCTGTTCTCTCACTGTATGCATGCTATTTAGTTATAAGTCTGTCACTGATGGCCACATACGTTGAGTCTATTTCATAAAGATAGAGAGCAGATAAAAGAAAGTTTGGCTGAATTTTACCGCCCGACAACCCCGGCAGCTTTCAAAGCTAATAGGTAAGGTAAATACAAACTATTTCAAAATAAATAAAAGAATAAAATATGAAGCCAGTTAGCTTTCATTTTCAATTTCATATATCACATAGAAATTAAATTACCCATGCAGAAGGATGTTGAGCCGGTTTTGAACAATGAACATAATTTGTGTAATATTCAGCATTTTTATTAAGGTAAAAATGTCACCTGTTGAGAGTGCTGCCAGCTGTCTTTTATGGCTGAAATGAGGTACATGCTAGGAGGGATTTTTGGAAATAAGATCAGGCATATCATGATGTATATGTTCCAGATATTTTTCCATTTGCAAAATGGGAAGTTGGTGTTTGTGAATGCTGATGTGTATTGTAACGGTTTGGCCAGTGGCCTTTCCTGGGGGGAATCGGAGCACACGCGCTCACCCTTCTGCAGCTCTTGGGGATTTAGGTCAGGTGGCCGCGTCTGGACTTTCCCAAAGGGGAAGCCTAAGCCGGGTTCTGCTGCTGCCAGGAAGTTCTCCATGGCAAAAACATCACCCTGGTGCTGCGGGGAAAGGTGGGGGATCTAGTTTTGTCGCAGTGGTGAGGCAAGGCTGAGCTCCAGGCCCTGATGCTGCCTCGCAGAGTTTGTGGAGTTGGGCAGGAAGGAAGCTTGCGAGCAGAAGCAGCCTTTCCTTAGGCGTTCAGGAAAATCTGGGGAATGCGTTGCCAAACCGGGAAGAGTGTCAGAAACTTTCAAACTCCAGTCTAGGTGCCCTTCTGTCACCTGGGTCTGTGGCAGCCTATGTGGTGGGTTCCTGCAGAACATCTGCCGCTGTGTGCGCTGCCTGCGGAAGACGCTGGGATTTTGGCAGCCCCTACTAGTGGTTGCCTTGATTTGGGCGCCAATGAGGCTGTAGGATTTCTTTTTGTGAAAGATGCTGTGATGCTTGATTTTTCCTTCCAAACTGGCATAGAAACACTTTTAAAGATTCAGACCACTTGCTTTGTGACAGTACTAATTCCATGTGGCTCTCCTGAGCAATAGCACAAAGTTTGCTGTTGCCCCTGTGCCAGGGCCCCTGCAGAAGCGGGGTGACCTGCTGTCCCCAGGGCTGCTCTGACGCTCCCCAAGTAGCACATTAACAACAGCCAAGTCATCCAGGGCCAGGGATCAAGGCTAAGGATGGAGCATACGACATTTCTTCATGGCTTCAGCCCTAGGTTTTGAAGGAATAATTTAATTACGTTTTTTTGCAGTTATTTGCAGTCAAGGTACCTTGTGATACAGCGTGAGTTCCTCAGCTGCTTATCCAAGTGAGCGGAGCCGTGGGACGTCGCAGCTCGAGGAAGTGTCCCCTGGTTTCGCACAGGTGTGGTGTTGCCCCAGTGAAACCAGCTGAGTCTGCGCACGGGGTTTCCTTGTTTATGCGAGTGGCTGCTGGAAACGTTGCCGTTCCCATCACTGCAGCTGTGTTTTTTAGGTCAGGAGGAGCAGGACATTGACACACTTGGCAGTGAAATGTGGTGTTGTGGCACAGATGCTTAATCTGGTCTTGCAGAATTCCTGGATTTAAATGGAAAGCACCGCTGGCTCTCACATCCAGGATATCATCTCAGTTGTGTCTGCAGAGCTGTGCATATCCACGTATCTTTTAAACAGAATTGAGCCCTGGTGCTGAGTGCCCGTGCCCCTTAGGCCACCTTCTCGATGTGTCCCGTGAGCACGTGCCCTTCAGAAGAGGTTCTTCAGAAACAGCCTCACCGCTACACGGAGCCTGTGCTTTGAAACTCCTGCGTTTCCACCTATTGACTAAGGACTGTGACAACTTACTCCTGAGGTGAATTTAGGGATAAAATTAGTGAGCATAAGGAAAAAGGCTACTGGATCACTGTATGAAGTCAGTGTTGACTTTATGAAGTCAGTGATAAAGGCCCTGTGCAAGAAAAGCCTTGCGGCATGAAGTGGAGGGATGTCTAGTAGACTGTAGTTTTTCTAGGGAAGAGGTGGGATGCTGTGCTCCTGAGGTTGAAGTATGAGACATTCCCCTTAGACATGCTCCGGATAAGGCAACTGTTTGAGACTGTGGTGTTTCCTGTGGCCAGAAGAGGTAGCGGAAAAACTGAATTGCAGACGCGGAGAGGGAGCGTGGGGCTGAGGCAGCTCTGTCAAGTGCAGCGGAGGCTGCTCGGCACCCTCGTGGCGGGAGCTGAGCAGGCAGAGGAGCCGCCAGCCCTCGCCCGCGTGTCCCGCTCCCGTCCTGCTGCCGGCAGAGCCCTGGTGCCAGGGGCAGGTCAGAGGGGAGGCAGGAGCGCTGCCCAAACCCCCCCTCATGGGGAGTGAGATACGGGAGCGAGGCCCAGGTAGAGC
This sequence comes from Crypturellus undulatus, assembly GCA_013389825.1. Lineage (NCBI taxonomy): Eukaryota > Metazoa > Chordata > Aves > Tinamiformes > Tinamidae > Crypturellus > Crypturellus undulatus. Next base: position 710,679 of record VWPW01004614.1, on the reverse strand, counting down.
CACGCGGGCTCATCCCCTCGCTGCCCCGTACACCTTTCACAGCAACACGTCCAGGTGCTTTTCTTGAGGCGTCTGAGCAGGGCTGCTCCTTCTTCCTGTAGGGCTAGGGTGGTGTTTGGCCCAATTACTTTAATAAGAGATGTAAGCAACATTAAAGCCTAAAAAAAAAAGAAAGAAAAAGAAAAAAAAAGGAGAAAGAAGCGCGCGGGCAGGGCTGGCAGCAGTGCGGTGCCTTTCCATGCCCCCCCGCGGCCGCCTCCTCGCGCGGGGCTCCTGGCCGGGGGCAGCGGCGGGGCGG
>VWPW01004614.1:442566-709828 GCA_013389825.1 Crypturellus undulatus | reverse complement strand
TTTTTTTTTCCCTTTTTTTTTCCCTGTGTGTTTTCCACCCCGCGCCGCCAGCTCGCTGAGAACAGTCTCTTTCCGACCCGCTGGAGTCGCAGGTTTGTTTGTCCGTTTGGGTTTTCACTTTTTTTTTTTTTTTTTTTTCCTTTTGGCTGCGTCGCTCTCTCCACCCCCGAAGTTTTTAGCTAGTTGTAGCGACTTGCTTCTTTTTTATTATTGTTATTTTTAATTCTTTTTTCACTGACGACTCCCGTGCTTTCTTTTTCTTTCCTTTTTTTTTTCTTTTTTCTTTTTTTATTGCAAGTCGTTCCTTGCAGTCCGTTTTTTTTTTAACTGCATCTTGTCTGCAGGTCTTCCCTTTTGTTTGCACACGACTCCTCGTTTAATTTTTTAATTTTTAATCTTTTTGAAACTTCGTTGCTGCCGTGCGTTGATAAAGTCACTGTTTTATTTTTTACTTTTTTTTTTAATTTTTTGTGCGTGGGGGGGGCGCTGTATTTAAACCCTTAAAATGCACTGCTATCTCCTGAGCGTGTTTCTCACCCTGGATCTGGCCGCCGTGGCGCTCAGCCTGTCTACCTGCAGCACCCTCGACATGGATCAGTTCATGCGCAAGAGGATCGAGGCGATCCGGGGGCAGATCCTGAGCAAGCTGAAGCTCACCAGCCCCCCGGACGAGTACCCCGAGCCCGAGGAGGTGCCCCCGGAGGTCATCTCCATCTACAACAGCACCAGGGACCTGCTGCAGGAGAAAGCCAACCACCGAGCCGCCACTTGCGAGCGGGAGCGGAGCGACGAGGAGTACTACGCCAAAGAGGTCTACAAAATAGACATGCAGCCTTTCTACCCCGAAAGTAAGTGCTCTGGGTTTGTGTGCGTGATTGTGAGGGTGATGCCGCCCCGGGGACTTCGCGGTGCCCGGCACCTAGAAATGCTGGCCCCCTGCATCATTATCCGTACTTGCTCGCTTTGCGCTCGTCCGCAGAGCCTCTCGGAGGGTTCCCTTTGGTGCGGGTGTCTGTGTGTGCTCAGCTCGTCCCGGACTCATGCAGTTTTAGATCCCTCTCGGAAGTCCCTTCCGGGGATCCCCGGCAGTGCCTGTGCTTCCCAGCACCACGTACCTGCGCTCCCCCCATCCCGGGATCCCGCTCCCTGCCCGCTGCCAGCTCTGATGCCCGGCTCCCCTGCGGCCCCGTGTGCAGCCTCCTAAAATATCTTTCCACTGCTCTTGTTTCCCTTGGAGTGTCTGGGTCGGGCAGGTTTCCATCTCTCCCCGACTGAAAAGAAAAGGAGGACTTAAAAAATAATAAATAAATAAATAAATAAGGATTTGGTTTGCTCCTCTCTCTCTCCAGGACGTGGTTCTGCAAACCACTATCCCAAGCGGTGCTCGGGGAGGACAGGCTGCCTCCGTCCCTCCTCCCTTACCCGGCCACCCGCTTCAGTTCATGGGTGCTCTCGTTCTGGGGAGAGACGTTTTCCCGCCTGCCTAGTCAGTTCCTGGAACCTGTCTCAGCCCCTCTGGCGCTTCCCAACGACCTCCCTATGACCCGCACCACATTTTGCACAAGAAAAGGGCATAAATTCTCTGTGCCGAGCAAATCCACCTAGGATGGTTATTAATCGTAACAACATGCCTGTCTGTTTTGGTAGCAAAGTTTGAGAGGGGGAAAAAAAAAGGGAAAAGCGTAACACTCCCTTAAAAGAATCTAGATCATCATCCTACCGAGGAAAGTGAAATACCAGAAGTAAAAAATAACTGCACCGCTAGCGTACCCAGCGTCTCGTCCCGACTCTTTTCGTTTCAGTCCCTCTTCCCCCTCCCTGCCGCTTGATGCCCCCCATCCTCTCCGTGTGCTTTTGGAAAACATGTGCCTCGTGTTTAAATAGATAATACAGCCATCTTGGTAACTTTATCCGCAAGTTTCTAATTGCATTTTCTCTTATTTATTTTTAGTTTTAGCAAGTTGTGGCTTAGGGGCTTGCTCCGTCTTGCATACGATACTCCTAGGATGCCAGCCAAAGTATCTGAGCCCCACACTCTGCAGCTGCCTTCCCTTCCTCCTTTATCATTAAATGACAGCATCAGGCACAGGACACCCTGGCAGTCAGAGCCATTTTATTATTGTAATTATGGCACCATCCATAATAGCCATGATAAATACACTCCACCCTTGTTCCCCTCAGGGGAGAAATACTTTTTGAAAAAAATGTGTGGTGGAGCCAAAGCCAAGCGGGTCTGAGCAGAGAGGTGCAGCGTGGTTTGTAGCAGTAGCGTGGAGCGAGGAGGTGGAAATTGTGTCGGTTTCTCACTGTGGTGTTGAGGCGCATTTTGCTGGTGCTGCTTTTGGTGGTGCATGCCCGGGAGCAAAGGTTATACGGGCTGCCCGACACGCGGAGCGCAGCCCGCAGCAGTCTCTGGGGGCAGAAACGCATCCGTCCTGGCCACGCGGCTCTCCTGTTTGCCTCCTTGAACCACCTACAGAGACCCGAGAGTCCAGAATGCAGCCATGGACTTTCTGGAAAATTAAAATATCTGTGGTGTGCGACTTGGATAGTGTTGACAAAAGAGGAACTATTTTTAAAATGTTGACGGAGGCCAGGTTTGTGCTGAAGTATCGATAGAGGTTTTGGAAGAGCAGGGTAGATTGCCGGTATCTACCAACAGAGAGCATCAGAAGTTTGGGATTTAGCAAACTTGGGAAGTTTGGGAAAGGCCATTTAGCAGCAAATCCAGCACTACTGTGCAAGTGCTGTCGCTAACATCACAGTAAGTAGGTTAACTGTTTTTCCACTGCTCTCTAGTTATACTGGATGGAGCGAACCTTTCCAAAAAAGACAGGAGGGAAGAAATCACTCCACCATATTTTAAAGGAAGAAATTGAAAACGCAGCTTTGGCGGCCGCAACCACTTTGTCCTAAGCTTCTCAAAGTGATATTTTTTTTTAAACTCTCCAGTTTCTGCCGCGTTCGGGAGAGGCAGGAGGGAGAGGGGGTTCGGCGTGAGCGCACCGAAGGTCAGAGGCTGCTCGGAGGAAGGCATGGGAAAGATCAGTGTTCGCTCTCTACCGCGCGCTGCTAACGTTCAGTAACTGACTGCAGCCCAAGTATTACAAATATGTTCTAATTATACTCGTAGTCAGCCATATATCACTGCAGATTGCTGATAGGTCTTTGTGGGGCATTTTTATAAAGTTCAGACTAAATATTTTTAGCAATGAGGAGATTTAAAAGGAAAACTATAAGAGATATTGTATATACCCTAAGGCATATTTTGTCTTAAATATTATCCTTGGCCAACTGTACTATATAAATACAGTAAATATGAATAGAACTGGCAACATGCCAATCTCCTGGGATGAATTTTAGTCAAGAAGGTATTTATGGGATATAAATAATACTGTGTCAACATTTAAAGAAGGGATCTGATTAGTTTTGAATTTATTCATATTAATCTTTTCACATGCTGTTAGTTTAAGGCTCAAAGTAAAGTTATGCTAAGGTTTACTGATAGTTTGCACTGAGGAAGTAAGGGGGCATCTGGCATCTGGCTTGACAGTCCACTTGAGGTTAAAGATACATCTAGTCAGAATATATGTGGAAGTTCAGCAATTGCTGACGGACCCAGAAACAACAACTGGGAGAAATACTGATGGAAAAAAATGCTACAAAGAGGTTTTGAGAAGTCAGAAGGTGTTTGTTTATGAAACATGCCTGTGTGAGTTGTGCTTGCATCGGCATGGATTAGATATTGGGAGTTTAACTCTCTCCTTCAACTCGTTTGGCAGCCAGAAATGGATTTGTTTTGCAAAGCTGTTCAAAGACAGAGTACAGAACCTGGATGCAGTGTTAGGCAGGATTCGTGAATGCTGTGTGCTGAGAAACACTTGTCTGACTAGGTGCATGACACTGATTCCTGTGCAAGTTGAATCACATGCAGGTTTTATTATTCCTCAGTTCATCAGTGATTATACAGAGTCGGCTACTGAAGTCAGTTACTGATTTGAGAACTATTGCACTGATAACGTGCAGAAAGTAAACTCCAGCCTGCATGTAGGTTGCAAATTGTGCTACTGATGCATACCTGAGACACTCAAGAAAAAATAGGCAACACGTGTTTGTAGGGCTAAAGGCGTAATTCTGTCATCTTTATTCCTGGCAATTAGTATCGCAGTCAGTGAGTCGGTCAGTACTGATGGCTTAAGGCTTATGCAAGTAAATGACTCTCTTGAGTTTTCTGCATGCTTGGAGCCTGGAAATACACAACAACCTAAGAAAATCACCCTTCTTTTGGGTTTGCTCCTGTTTTTACCTGGATTTTAAACTGCTTTAGTACAAAGTAGCCTCTACAAGCTCCTTCTGGAGCTTAGAGGTAGAATTTATCTTTTCATGGAGAAATAATCCATGAATATTGCTTTACATAGACTGTCATTCTGCAGAATTTTTGCCTAATGAAAGACAACGTTATAAGCTGGCTGGGCACAATGACATGCTTCTACTTTGTCAACAAGGACTTGATTTAGCAGTGTTTAAACGCATGTGGGTTCCTTGTCTTCAGGGCACTGGAATTACCAGCCCAGAAGTGGCTGTGCTCTGTGTCTCCCTGTGCTGACTGCATCCTTACCAAAATGTTAACAGCTACTGCTTTGCAGCTCACGTGTGTTTGCATTGAGCCCAACACAGAGGCTAATCTCTCGGGATTTCCTATGCTGTTAATGATGTGGAAACCGTCTTGGGAGGAATACCTTATTTTCAACCCTTCTAGCTGTGATGACCCTGTGGCCTTGCTGGCATTGCTGGGCCACCTTGCAGGAGGTCTAAGCCATATCGACTGGGCTTGCTGTCTTTGGCCAAGCAGACCTGGCTTCCCCAGGGAGGTGTGCAGGGAAGAGCTGTTTGCTGCCTATTTGTGAATGACCTTCAGGACAGTCTTCTGTGGTGATGGAAAAGCAGGAAGCTGCAAGTGACTTTTAAAAGGGACAGGACAGTAGTAATTACCTGGTAGGTGATAATAAAGCAGTATGTTGTGGTGCACTCTTTGAACGCTACAGAAGTCTAAGAGCAGTCTTTGTCCAAGACCAAGAGCTGGAGAGGTGTGTTGGGGTGTTTCCAACTTCCACCCAAATCGCCACTCGTTTGCTGCAGCTGTGTGCAGGGCACCAGCTTGGGAGAAGGATCAAGAGTCTATTCAGGCCTGGTAAATCCAGGCTCACCGTGTTTATTTAGAGCAGGAAGCATCTGGAAAACAAAAAAAGACCATTTACCTCTGAAAGATGGGAAAACCTGCAAGACAGAAACATAGGACTCAACTTCAAAGCCCTTTCCCTAGCCCTTCTTGAGTTTCTCTCTGATGTCTTCCTTCAAGAGACACTTTCACTCAGTAATTTGGTGAGTGAAAGAGCTGGATATGTGTCACGGCCCTGCCACTCTCGAGGCCTTTGCCAGTGTGGATGCTTCATGATCCCAGAGACCTATTGGAAGGGTCTCCTTGTCTTCTGCTTGTCCTGTCTGCTGCGCCGTGCAGCCCGTGCGTACGGTGGAGGGAGCTTCTTGCTGGAGGCCGGCTGGGGATGCCCTGCACTCGGCAGCTCCTCCTGGCTCCTTTTCCATGGCAGGACCAGACTCGTTAGTGCTCCCGTGGCCCCCCCAAAAGCCTTATCCTGTTGGGCAGCTGGCTGCTTTTCCTCTGCAGTGTCTGTGCTTGGCTCGTTCAGTGTTACAGATGAAGAGGAGACTCCCAGCGAATCTTGATAAAACAAGTCATTAGTGAAGATACACAAATGTTTTCATTCCTGTTGTGAAACCACATGCCGTACGTTTCCAAGCAGGCACTTTTTAGCTTGAGAATGATACTCTCCCCAGGTATTATTTAGTTTAATACTGTATTATGGATGTTTCAGCTGGTTGTTTAGGCTATGTAGTTTGCTTTGGTCATTTGTTTAGAGGAGGTTTGCATCCTGCTTCAACCACAAGCTGTTGTTTGTTTCTTTTTAAATCTTTGATATCCACTAGTAGGTGCCTAACTGGAACCTTGCTATCAGTTGGCTTCATGCAGTAGTCTGTCTAAAATAACTTTGTTTCTTCTTAAAAGGGCTCCCCCACACTTGTCTTTGCTGCTCTGTAGCAACTGCTGCTGAGCTCTCAGCTATACAAGAAGTGTATCTGGACTGAAGGATGTAGAGAAGAAACTACAAAAATTATCTGTGAGAAAACAAGAAAGTGGAAAAACTTAGTATGAAGAGCTGTGTTTTATCTGCTTCCAGTGTAACCACGGGGTTTTAAATTTAAGAATGATTCATAGGTCTGTTGATTGCTGTGGTTCTCTTAGCTTGAGTGGCACAGGGTTGGACCCGATGAACTGAGGTGCTCAACCTGCCTTCGTTAGAGCTGTCTGCCTAGTGAGCAGGTTTCTACATGCTTGTGGTGCTCTGCAAGCTGGTCCAGAGTGCAGAAGCTGCCTCCTCACGTGGCATACCGGCCTCTGAAATCATCAGATTTTCAGCTGGAAAACTGTGTGGCAGTTCACACGCGGGGAAGTCAGATGAGGAGGAATTTGGGCTGCAGTGCAGAGAGGCTGCCTATTCCCCACAAAATGCCAGCCTCTACAGAAATATATCTGGTGTTGTTGTAGGGGTCTGCTGGCATGTCTTTTTGATTTCCAGGAGGTGCTGAACCTTGCAGTCATCCCTGCGTGGTTTATGGCGAGAGATTGGAGGGGACCCATGGTTCAGAGTGTGATTTGGACGATGAATGAGTTAATTTTACCTGCGCGTGTGCTCGCTGGTGCGGTCAGGACCTTCACTCCAGCTCAGTTTACTCCCACTGAAGCCTCTGCAGGGCAGCAGCCTCCTCTCGCTGGTACAGAGGGCCTCCGTGGGCCGCTGGTGAGCAGCTACCAGTCTGGCGCACAGTGGCTCTGCAAACCTTTAAATAGTAAGCTGACCTCAGGTAATTACACGTAATTATATAAATCATTATAAATAATAGGCTGACCTCATAGCTGACCCTGCTTTGAGCAGGAAGCTGGACTAGATGGCTCTTCCAACCTGAATTAACCTGTGGTCCTCATAATAATACATTTTAATGTAACAAAAATGATGTGTTTCAGCTTCCCTATGGTGGTTTTGATTTGGTATCATTGGCATTGCAAAGATATGTTGCTTTCTGGGAATCTGGATTTATCCCTCAATGTTTTATTTTTCTTGCATCATGAAGATCCTGTCCCCTTTCTCTCTCCTATTTTTTTACTTTTCTTGTGTGAGTATTGATTTGTAAATAAATACAGTAAGTTGAGTGAAAATACTGATTACTGTATTGCGCTTCAGCAAAAGCTGTAGCATCATTTTAGGTGAAGTGAAGGGAGGGAAAGGAAAATGTTGTGTCACTGCCCTTTGGCTTTGTTTGTTTGCTCCTTCCCACTGTATCTAATCCACACTGCACTGACAAAAATACCACGTCTGTTTGGACAGCCGAGTTCACAAATAACTGCTCATTCATAACTCGTAGTTGCCATAAGGCTCTTCACTGGCTGCTTAATCTGACAGTTGTGCCTTTCACATAGGCTTTGAAGAAAGAAGTTTGCAAATTGTCCACAACTCCAACCTGACTTTGAGAAAACTGAGAGGAAGGTCTTGCATGAAAGAGGATACTGTACTTAAATATATATGTGTGTGTGTATGTATGCACGTGCGCACACACACGTGCGTGCATATATTCAAGAACATTAAAACATCTGTTGTTGCCAAAGCCCAAACTGGAATGTTCTGGGAAAGATAATTTAATTTTTAGCTTCTGGATTTATTTCTGTGATGGCAATTTCAACACTTCCTGGGGAGAGTCTATCAGTGGTTACGTGCATCAAATGCAGCAGTAAATCTGTCATTCTTTCCATTTCAGTTTTTCAGTCTTACAACTTTGTTATGTTTCCCTGTTTGGCTGGTGTCAGTATCCAGTGTTTTCCCTGGCTTCATCTCTTTTAAACCCCTGCCTTGAATTTTAGAAGGCAAGCTAAGCTCTGCTGAAGTCCCTTTTCTTACTTGTTTTTGCTTACATAGAGTATTTGCAATTCATCGGCTAGCTCGGTTGAAAGAGTGGTGGCAACTTACCTTTACCAAGGTTGTGATTGAGAGATAGGAACCTGAAAATGTTGGTTTTCATTCCTTGAAAAAAAAATTGGGTGAACTTTGTGCTCAGGAGAGCAAAGAGCAAATATCTAGCAGCACTGACTCTCCGCTCAGGTAGTCTCTAGAGTCAGGAATCCCCTACCTGGTGAAGGCTTGTGGGCAACACTGAATAAATCTACACATTGTGTTTACAGACAAAGTCTAACTATCCCCAAGTGAACACTGAGCTGACCTCGCTATTAGAACAGGTATTGTCCAGTATGACACATCAATTGAACATTTTGTACTTTGAGTAAATGATCATGAAGTGCTTTTCTAGGACTGCCAAGATGTACGTGAGGAGGAATAACATTTGCAGAACTTTACATGTTCAAAGTACCGTATAAATACGATGAAGAAAATTTACTCTCTCTAGTTACAGGAGTAGACTGAAATAATAGCCAGGAGTGGCTGGCAAGCACGAAGTGATGGGAGGCTCTCTATGGATGCAATGTCAGAGGAGCAGCTCTTTTCTTTGTGTTGCAGCTCCTACTTCTTGTGCTTTGCAGACTGATGCTGGAATCAGTCCAGTTGACAGGATAATACTGAAATGGAGCCTGTGATGAATGTCTAGTCAACAAAATGTATGGAGACCAGAGCTCAGGGTCAGTGCTACGTACGATGCTGGCTGTTCATTCCTTTGCCTACATGCCTACAGGAGATGCTTCCACACAGGGCTTTTGCCATCAAGGACTGTTAAGCAATGTTGTATTCTCTGGTATAGCACTGGTAGGACATTTTAATCTGCCTGGAGATGTGTTGGATCCATGCAGATCCTTGATGTTCTCATTCTTGCCCAATCTCTGAATGATCTAGCCCAGTTTTCTTGGCTGTCATAGCTGGCTCTGGGCCTCCCTGGCAGAAGAAGGGCTATATTATGTCTTGTGCCAATCATACTCTATACGTGAATTTTTCCTGATGTACACTTTGGAACTGAAGTAGCCACATTTCAACATTGAGGTGTGCTGAAAGATGCCTGTACCTTCCCTTTGTTGTGCTGCTTGCATATAATGGCAGGCACTTGCAGCAGACAGTACATACAGCTTTAGGTTTGCGAGTGAGCAACAAGTTCCAGCTTTCTTGAAAATAAATTTGCTGTTCTGATCTGGTGGTGTGATATGAACTGAGAGGCTCCCTGCCAGGATATACAGTTTGGAAAGCAAGGGAACAACGTGAGCAGCTTCATCCCATTTATGATGAGAGATTGTTGGGGGATCTGAGCTTTCTCTCTGTCTTTGAATCTGGAGTCCCACATTACAGCTTAGATTTCTTCCCAATGTGAGGAACCATGCACTTGGAATTTTCACATTTCCCTTGCTAATCAGGGAAGAAAAGAGCCCCAAAAGGATCTAGAAAAAGCAGTCTTCATAAAGGTGGCCAGAGGCTGTTTCAACAGTATCATGTGTCTGAAGGAGCATACCTCCTCTTACAGGTTGGAGTCCTATTATTTACCCACTTTATTGGGAGATTTAATTTTCTCTGGCTGGAAGAGTATTTGTTGAGGTAGAGTTTGGAAAGCAATCTGCCTAATGCACACTTGCCACAAGGGCAGCTATATGTGAGATACAGGCAGACCTTTCCATTTTTTCTGCCTTTTGAGAGTATGTTCCCCAGTTTAAGGAACCTGGTCCAAAGCCTGCAGAAAATACTGGAAGTGTTTCCATTTACTGCAAAAGTCTTTGCATCAGGCATTAAGTGGCTTTGTTTTAGGGAGCAGCCACATCTTCACAATATACTGGGGCATGTTTCTGTAATATATGTCCACTTTTATTGAGTTGTCACCAGAGACAGTCTTCTACATTAGGCTTTACACGCCAAAAAAAACAAACAACCAAACAAAAGAAAAAAAAAAAAAAAACCAACAACAAAAAAAAACCTAACACTATAAAAAATACCTTAGTAGGAGCTTATGGATAGAAGTATTTGATGGCAGATGTCATCTGTGTACAGCATATGGCAACAATATGGCAAGAATTGCAGAATGCAGAGAGCCAGGCACCAGTTTGTGTCCTGCACTACTTAGGTATTCCACACCTCCCCTATCTAAAATAAATGACCATCTGTCCATGAAGTTCTTAGCAAATAAACATATCATAATATAGCACTATCATCCTCTCTACAGCGAGTTTTTGTCTAGAATCTCATCACTCCACATCCAGAAATTTCTTTAAAAACTAGTGTAAAATTGGACCTCAATACCCAAAACAGGGAAGAATCTGAAGGCAAATGTGGCAAATCCCTGAGCACTGGGCTGTAAAGAAAGGTGTTTTTATGTAAAACAGTAAAGTCTTCTGAAAAGAGCTAGAGCCAGGAGAACAACTTCTAAAAGTCCATTTGCTGCATAATATATGCTGAGTTTACAAGCTGGAGAGTCAGATAGTTTGGGAGTGGAGTAACATGAAAGTTTGTGTAGTTTTACGTAAAACCTCTCTGACTTGGTGTGTTTCAAAGTGCCTCTCAGAGTAATGAGTTAACTTTTGAGGTACTTTTTTTCTGTGTGTGCATAGAAAGTCGGAACAATTTTATTTAAGTCAGTAAAGCCACTCCAGACTCTTCCTTGTGCTGCTGAACCTGGAGTCCATGCGGTGATTGTTTAGGCAAGGGGGGCAGTCTTTGTGGCTGGCTTTTGTAAGACATTCTTAAAGCAGTTAGAAATTCAGATCCTCTTGCTTCTTTGATAACCTTTGAGGATTCCAGCCTTCTGTGCAGATAAAGTCCACATCAAGTGTGCTTGCTGGTTAGAAGTGTCCTGGTTGCTGGCTTTTATCATGTTCATATTGATATTCTACTACTCCTATATATTCTTCAAAATGTGGGTGGACTCAGCAGCCAATGTAGGCAGAAAAAGGACTGAGCTTGGTTTACATTTTCTTACACACAGCCATCCCTACTGTGGTACCTCTCATGTCTTTTTGGGCTCAGGTTTGATCTGAAACCACTTGCTGACTATGAAATCAAAGACCTTGATTCTTTTTTAATCTACGGTGATATTACAGTGTCAAAGAATGTAAAGCATCCTAAACACAGCAGTCAGATCTGTGAATGAGCTTCGCTTTGAACCTCCTAACTGAAGACGATACAAAATTCATCAGGAACAGGAGATTCTGCATAGGGTATGGCATCACACTCGTAGTTATTGAATAATTAATATCTTACTGTGCTGTGGGAAAGGTGAGACTTATGTTGCTTTGGGTTGTGATAGAAAATAGGACTAATAGATTAAGAAATGGGAAACCACTGTGCTGCTGGTCTTTTGATTTCATTACCTGCATTTTCCAGAGCATTGAATTTGGCTGAATTAATTCCTTTTTGAAAGGGAACACGCACAACACTTGGTAAATTATTCCAGTGACTGACTATATTCATTAAAAATGAGCGTCTTTCTGTTTTAAGTTGTAGAGCTTCAAGCTGTAGCAGCTGAATTAGTTTCTAGTTTTACTTGCTATTTTGAAGGCCCGTTATGAGATTTGTGTGCATTCTGTAAACACTTAACAGAACATTGGAGCTTTGTGGAAGGGCACTGGTCTAGCTTTAAGCAAGCTGCCTTGACTTCTGGAAGACCCTGGCCTAGGGCTTACTTTGCTTACTTTGCCTATGCTTCACATCCAGGGGTTCTCATCAAACCACAGCTCTCTGGTAAGTTGAAAATGGTCAACTCCTTGAGACACTTTCTAACTTTGTTCATTCTTTCTGCCCAGCCTCCCTCTAAAACTGTGTTCATATACGTTTGGAGTCACAAACTATTCATATACTTTTGGAATCACAGATGTCAGTGTTTTAGCAGTAGCTGTGCCACTATCAAATGCATGCATATTTACAGACTCTCTGCTTGAATTTAATATCCTGCAGTTTATACCTCTATTTTGAGTAACTAAATTAGAGCAATTGGTTAATAATGGTTTAGTTTTCTTCAGACAAATGATAAGGCTATTAGATAGTAGAGGACTCTAACACAAGCCTTATGGGACCTCAATAAAAGTTTGTCTCAGTAATGATTTCCAGTCAACTATATTTTGAGTCCCATCAAAGAAAAAAAGCAAGTCTTTTAGTGCATGACCAGGGAGTTGTTGCTGTTTTTTAATGATATTGTCGTGTAACATCAGCTTAAATGTCATACAGCAACCTGGGTATATTATACTAATGCAGTTGTCCTATCAACACAACTATCAGTCTCTCTCACTGAGATACCAGAGCAAGGGGACCTGTTTTCTTTGCACTCATTTTGGTTGTCCTCCTTTAATTCCTGTCAGTATATTTTTATTCCTCCACTTTGTGTGGGTTTTTTTGATCAATATAAGGCTGACTGCATGTGTGAAATGGCCTATGTAGTCCTGTTTATGGATTGTATGTTAACAAATGTAGCCTGCCTCCAATTGTTAAGATATTTTTTCAGTATTCGGGATTTGCTAAAAGACTGTTTTTAATAATTTAGGTAGTTCTTTGAATAGCTCTGTAAAAAGTCTCGATTCAAGTTATCTTATTGTGCTAGTTTGCAATATCTGATTGTAGTAGTGTTTCTTTAGGATCTTCTGCAGTTGCCACTGGAGTAGAAGACCCATTCTGTGATAGCCTGGCTTTTTTTTGTCAGCAGAATATATTTAAGATTCCTGCACTGTTACTTCCATCATTTTTATCTTGTAATAGATGAGTATTACTGTAAAGCTTCCTTCACACTTATGCAAATGCTTTCTTCAAGCTTGTTGACGAAGCAGTTTGTATGCCCTTTGGGCTTTCTCATCTATTGTCTGTAGTTGGTAGCTTCTGGTGTGTACTGTTTCATAGCAGTTAATGCTTTTGCTTCTGTTTGCAATGTATAGTATTTTTTTTAATTTTATTTTTTTTATGGTTGCATTCAGTTCCTGCCACAGTTATTTTTCTGACTTGAGGGATTTGCTAATTGATTTGCTTCAATCATAGCACTGTTTCATTTCTGCCTATATTGCATGTAAATGAAACACACCAATTATCATTTCCATTTTTGTCTCTGAATACTGCTCAGCCCATTTAGCTCATCGTTGTGTTCTTCTTCACAATAACTAAACCTGAATAAATGCTATTCCTCGGGAATGAACTGCCCCTTGGCTGTGCCAGGCAGATGCTTTCCCGCCCTTCCAGAACGTCGTCCAGCACAGCCCTAGTAACCCCAAGGCAGGTGGTTACCTGTTGTGTCATGCTTATATGGGGCACTCCTGATGCTAGTTCTGCTGCAAGAGACCACAGGTTGGGCAGGCAGATGATATTCGGGGTTTCTTTTCCACTTTTCAAAGCACAAGGCATTGGAGACATGCAAGTGCCTGACTCAGCCGCTGCCTGCATGTGGCAAAAGAAGTTATGGAAACATTCTTCCTACTCCAGCTGGAGATTTGAGCCCCTAACCTATAAAGAAATGTCACTTGCCTTAAGATATCGTAGATGACAAGATGTATTATGATCTAACACAATCAGGCAGCGTTTTAGGGGTCCTCAGAACTAAGCTGCCTGCCAGCTGTGGGGAAAAATGAAGGAGTTGAGAGTTGAGCAGCTCTGTGCAGGCAGAGAGGTGAGGAACATCTGCTGTGTTTAGGCAGCTAGTGGCATTAACACCCAATGGTTAGAGCTGTCCCTAAGAGAGGATTGCAATCTCTACTTTTCTATTCCTGATTTGCAGAGTGTAAATCATTTTAATTGTAATTACTGTTACGAAGCAGGAAAGACTGCATGATTTTAATGCGGTTAAAATGTTTCACTTCCCTCCGCCACTAACATCCATCTGTTACCCACTGTCTTTATTGTAATCATTTAAAGATGTGCTGCCTGTGCTTTGAGTCTCTGGATCTTGACTTCTTTGCAACACAAAAAATACAATTCTTTTTTCCCTTTTCTCCTCCGCTACACTTTTACTTCTTGTATAATTCCCTATTTGTTTATTTATCTATTTATTTATTTATTTTGCTCCCCAGAGCGAAGGGGCTGGACAGTCCAACCTGCTTTTCTTGAAAAGGACTTGCTTTCATTTCCTCCTGCAGCCAGGGAATAGTTTGGAAATTCTGTTCCCTGGACCCTTGGCGGAGTGGGATGAGGCAGCCAGCTGGACAGCTTGCCAGGAGAACAGGAGCTCTGCTTCCTGGCAGAGGTGGGGCTAGAGGAACCCAATCTATGCCGTGGGACTCGCTTTCATCTCCTCCACTCTCTCTGCAAGTCAATACCGAAATTTCCTGACCGCTTCTAACTCTTCCAGGCAGAATAGCTGAGCAGGGAGGCCCACTCCTTAAAAATAAAGTAAAAGGGAAAAAAAATCCACCTTTTGCTTTTATAAATGGTAATAGATTTTAAAATATTACTATGTGCTGGGCAATCCAGTGTCAGAGTGAATTTCTCTGCATGTGATTTTGATTGCCCTGTAAGGAAGGGTGGCCTGCCCACCGTCACTGTCACCTTGCGAGAGTCTCCACTTTGTTTAGATACATGCATATGATTCTTCTGTTAAGAAAAGGACATAGGTCCATGCTTTATCCTCAATTTCATCATATTCAGGACTGGATGCAACCTGTTATGTTCTAATTTCCACATTTTTCCCCCCAGATTCTGGGAATGTTTGAATCTGTGGGTTAGTTTTGGAGCCCTGCATGCTGCAGACTCTGAGTCCTATTGCCAAGTTGAAGTGCTGGCAGGAGGAGCACTTCAGTGTTACATGTGCCTTTGCAGGCAGTTGCTATCAGTAGCAACACTGCAAATTTTTTTGACGTCCCCAGAGAAAAATAATCAATGTAAAAGCAGTCACATTCTTATACTTCAGGAAAAAATTAAGAGGAGAAAAAAAGAAAACGAAAAAGAAGAAAAAGAAAAAGCACCTTACTGAGAAATGCTAAGGAAAACATGCCTGGGTAGGAATAGTGCAGCTGGGGAGGTGATGCCTGCCCACTTCAGTGAGTCAGGGCTCTCCACAGCTCCTGGAACAGAGATCCTTTTCTTCGCTCCCATTCTGGTCCTGCTAGCGCATCAGCCAACTTTCACCCCAAACTGCAGCTGCTGACAGAAGGGTCTTCTGATGTGTGGAACCAGAGGCCAACCACAATTTGTCCATGTATTTACAGGGATCATTTCACTCCAGTAGAAGTGCAGCCAAATATTTCTTGATAGAACCATGCTGCATCCATCTAACAACACTGCCCGATTGAGGCAAAGCAAAGAATGCCGCAATATTTGTATTGCAGCAGTTGCACCAGGCCCGGATGAAGATAGGATGCTGTTGATCTGAAAGTAGTTTTCCAGCACACAGACCTTCCCATCTGTGAGCTCAAGTATTTCTTCCTGTGATCGTGTTCCTCATCCTGTGGCTATGCTTGTCCAGCCTGCTTGTCTGAGAAGTCATTGCACATAAGAAATGAAGAGCTCTCACGCGTCTTTCAGTGCTACTGGTACTTTGCAATTTTGCAAGACCAGGCATAAATCATGGCCTTATGGCTCCAATAACTATAATTTCTCATCAGCAGCATGGTGAGCCTGAAAAGAGAAATTAGAGTCAAGAGGATATTTTCCCAGAAGATTAAATGAGTTGTAATGGAGGTCAAACTTTTGGCTTCGGCTTTTGGAGTCTTTCACGTTAAACTTGAAAAGCACATCAGCAAAAGCAGGAAGTTCAAAGTTTAGGATGAAATAATGCCGAAGACTGAAGGGGAAAAAAGCACAGAGTAGTAAATTCACTAAAAGTTCCCCATCACTCTGCATATTGAAGGTGGCTTTTCTTTAACAAGCTCTCCCAAGATAATGTATCAGTGGGGGAAGGCGGCCCTGGACCCCACAGCAGTCTAGCCTGAGGAGTTCAAGGGCAGGGGATGGGATATCAGTCATGATTACTTTCTGAGTTGCTGTAAGCACGAACTTGACATTATTGACAGAGATTTTATTGATATTCAAAATATTGTATATTTTGAACATACTAATGTGAATGTTTTTAACACAAGACTTGTATTTTTAGCTGTTAGGGTTTATTAGATATCTTGATATTTTTGAGTGGATTCCCCAGGAAACAGAATGCTTCCAAGAAGACAGATCCTTAGGTTTGATTTTCTGCAGCTCTGTGTTTAACAGCACATGCAAATCATCCCCACAGCAAGCGTTTTGGAAGGCTGGCATGTGCAGAAAGAGCTTCAGCTTCAGCTTCATGCTCCCAGATACTGTTACCTGGCTGCGTAGTGGGCCCGGTTCTGACTGAGCGGAACATAGATCTGTTGACAGTAGTAGTGTTAATATATTGATCTTTAACCCCTGGAGCCTGACCCCTGGCGTGCATTCCTGAATGACTCTGTATAAATATATCTGATGTCCGTCGGGATCAATAGATGCATTCATAAGGCTTGTTTGGAAACGTGAGCTGTTTGCCAACAGTCAGTTATCGCGGAGGACGCGCGCAGCTGGAGGGGCTTCGGGAGGCCGCTTTGCTGCCACTGCACGGGAAGCAGGGAGCGGGCTCTGGAGTGTGTACATGCAGTCCGGTTAGTTATTTGGGTAACCTGGTCTGAAAGGCTCTCAGTTGCCACGACAGCCTCCCAGGGCAGCCTGTTGTGTTAGCGCCGTTTTCCTCTGTGTTCAGAGATGTTCCCGAGGTCTAACACGAGCCTCCCTTGCTGCAGACTGGAATTACTCATCTCATGGACATGGAAAGCAGGTCATTCCTCTGCTTTTTGCAGTAACCTTTTTCATACTTGAAGATTTTTCCTTTTTTTTCTCTATAACATCTTCAGTTTTAATTTCCTTTGGCTGAGCCACCCACTCAATGCTGTGTTAGTTATAGTTCTGTAATAATCTCATTGACCTGCAGCACCTAGTTTGATAGATCCTTACATTTTGGCAGGGAACCACTGATCAGTATTTTCTCACAACCTACACGCTGTATTTTTTGTCTCGACCATGTTTCCCAGACTTGATAGTGGGTGTATCAGTGCCCAAACTTACTAAAGTCAAGGTAAACGGCACCTGTGGTTTGTCTGCAAAGCTTTTTATCCAGGCCCGAAGGCACTTCGGTTTCTGGGGCACTAATTGCTTTTGACAAGTCCGTGTGAGCTGTTACTCAACGCCTTGTTTTCTTTCAGGTGCTAGCATATATCTTTCCATTCTTTTTCTGTCTGTGGTTCCTCACTACTTCCTGTTTTCCTTTTCTCATAGGTAACATTTGCTCTATTTCATCTTTCTCATATTCCATACCTGACACTAAATCATATTTAAAAACATCTTTTCTTGCACATAAACATAATTGCCACAATTATGGGAGCATGACAAACACTAAGGTACCTAAGGGGTAATGCGTTACTTTGTGGCAAAAGCTTTGCAAAAAGTTAAGTAAAACATTTCTGTAGATGGTGGTAGACCTTTGTGTCCAAGCTTGTGCTCTGGTCCTGTGGGAGGAGAGAATGATTCTGCCTTAGCAAATGCCATATGTCTGTTTATGGCGGGGGGTTACCTTGTGCAATGGCCCTTGTGCGCCACGTGCTGAATAAACTTCATTGCTTCTGTAGCTTGCCATCTGCATGGAGCAGGGAGACGGGCCTCAGGAGCTCTTTCTGTGGAAATGCCATGCAAATAGCGAGCCGAGGGGCTGTCTGTGTGACAGCCGCCTGCTGAACTGGAGTGCTGTCACCGTCACACTCTTCATTTTAAGAATCAATGCAAGGAAGTATTCTTTACTCAACAGTCTGTAAACCCTGTACCCGTGCCTATGGACTCCAACTTTTTGATGTGTATTATTAATGCTCTTCCCTCTCTCAGATGAAATCAGGATTTGATGCCCTTTCAGGAATGGAAACCATGTCAAAAAAGCGGGGAAATAAATTGTGAACCTCAAAGAAATAAACCCAAAGTGGTAACATCTCCTGACTGCCAAGATTATATAACTTTGACTGTATAACTTTGCTAGTGAGCTCCTCTCTCTTTTCTCTCTCCTCGCCTGCTTGGGTCTCAGCAGCTCCCATACTCTCTGCACGTTGGTGCTTCCTCCCTTGGCATGCCATCGTGTGACACAGAGCATGTTTCAAAGAAGTACTGTTCACCGAAGTGCTAGCTTTTCTCCTTGGTACCTTGTTTTCAAAAGGACTCAAATGTGCATAGATTAGCTCCTTAGCTGCCGTAACTTGCCAGAGTGGCATCTACGGCAGCGTCACTGCCCTGGTGTATTCGAACTGAGAGAGTCTGCTGCCGTAACTTGCACAGTACTACTTGGAATTCCTTTTGGAAATCTATTGCAAAGGCTTTACATATATATATAAACGTATTTATTTAGTTATTTAAGTGGTAAATCTTGACAGTAGCTCTGAAATTTAATTATGAAGCGGAATATTTGCAAGACAGTTCTAAACTTTGGAGAACGCAATCGATCATGGAAGTGTTTGCACTGAGCTGTAGGCCACTTCCCACCTTAGATAACTCCGTGTTTGTAACTTTCATTTAAATCTGTGGGGATTTTGTGCTCTAGGTTTGCCCTCGTGAAACCTGACTTGGTACAGCTATTTTGTTTGAGGCGATCATACCAAATTCAACAACTGTTTCAAGTGCCAGCTCTTGACCACATAGTGGCTAACAGAATATTAACTCTGATCTTGAAATAATCGAGATCTCAGAAGTGTAGACTTGAAGTATTAACTTTGTGTAATTACACAGATGGCTACATGGATTTCCACACCTTTCTTTTCTCAGTATATGGTTAATAGCATATTTGGGCTTGTATTTCACCTTGCTCATGTCATAGAGATGAGGGAAGTGCTTTTCTCTTTCTGTCTTTCTGTCTTCATTATCCTGATCAGATCTCTAGCACAGTTCTTTTCCTGGAAGATGAGGATTGTTTTCTTGATAATTTTTTTTTTTACAAATTGGTTTGGTCACTGGTCAATTGTTTAAATGCAAATGAAGTGGCAAAACAGATTTAGAGGTAAATGAGAAAAAGAGCCATTTTGACTCTCTCCATGTATTTTTTTTAATTTCAGTTGAATTTTCTTTGAATGCATGTAATCAGTAAATGGCTATAAGAGGAAAAGATGATAAAAATCAATTTATTAATTGTGTATTTGTGTATACTCTCCATGAAGCCACATACAAAGATAGAGAAGCTTTTATATCTGCCAAGAAAGGAAAAAATTACTAAGCTCCCCAGAACTTATAAGTGTTTCTTTGTGAGAAAGACCACCTACCACCTAGGCAGTATAGTTAAGTGTTCAGCAGAGAAACTGAGGTTACAAGAGATGCAAATAGTCTGCTTTCCTGCCCGTGCCTGTATGTCCTTTTCCTTCAGTCAATTTTAAAGACCAAGTGAACAAAACCTTGGTCCCACATCACATTTGAGGGAATATAGCTACAATTTTCAAAAGGAAAAAAAAAGGAAAAAAAGAGAGTAGTGTAAGAAATTAATCACCATCCCAAAAGTTATCCAGTTACTTAGCAAAAGTTAAAATATAAGTGTCTAGGACTGATATCTATATTACCTAATTTTAACAGCTCAAAAAGTAGCTTAGTCCTTCTGGCCCTTTTGCAGTGAATCGAAAGGATATCCTCCAAAGGGAGATTTGTCCTACCTGCTTTAGGATGAAATGAGATGTTTTCCAGCTACATTCCACTAGTTTTGGGGTCCACATGGAATATTAGTTTAAAATTGATGCTTATCCGCCAGCTACAGTTAAGTGAAATATCAAACTAAGTCAAATCAAGTAGAAAATTATGTTGGATATCATGCTCTAAAGAGATGCTGGATTTGCTGGATGTACATTATAAGTTTCTTTCTTTTTTTTTTTTTTTTGGTCTTTCTTACTTTACTCTTTCTGCTCCACTCTATTCTGATGCCTTTTTATTTATCATCATGAAGCCAAGAATGCCTAGGAAAGTAAGTTTCCATATGTAAGTTTTACTGCCATAACTTCTGCTAAAGAAAGTTCTCATCCCTTTTTCATGATTGTATGTCTCAGATGACCCTGCATAATTGATTTGTGATCCATTCTGTTACTTTTCCTACAGGTTTTTAGTCTTTGTTGTCTTCCCTCAGACTCTGGAGCCTCCTGATCTCACTGTTCAGATCTGAATTCTCTCCCTTCTTCCACTGTCCTTCTTGGATAGAGAAGTCCAGCCCTAAGAGGAAGATTCTTGATTTTTTTTTGTAGGAAAAGACTTATTTCCTTTCAATTTAAATAGTATTTTGGATGATTTTCTCAGTCATCTTACTATTTACAAATAATTTTTGATTTGCTTTGCTCCCTCTGGGTTCCAGTAAAGCATTTGTGCATGTAGAAGAAACTCTTGACATTTTTGTGCAAATTTAAAAATGGCACATCTTTCCGCTGTGTTGTGTGGCTCAACTGCGGTGCGGTTAGCTGAAGTTTCCGGTCGCTCACCCTGCAAAATGTCATCCCGTGGAGTTACCTTATGTAGGTGAAATATCAAACTGGGTAAAAGGCCTTATGCCCTTGTAATAGATGTAGTCATTGTCATGTTCCTTATGTAGATGTCTCAATGTGAGTTCAGAAGTCCCATCTCTGAGATGTAGAGCCCTTCGTCTTGGTATTAGGGCAGCCTTGGGTTGGTTAGAGCTAAAACACTCCTGAAACATACTGTGCAGCTTGTAAATGTGTATGATATTTCCCAGTGACATGTAGCATTTAGGTGGAATCTGCCTCTAGGGTATACAACCATTAAGTAAAAAATAAAGAAATCCAAGTGCCAACCAGAAGCCATCTGGACCGTTCCCTGTTCCACAGTATCATTCCCAGGATGGTGTTCCCTCTGCATAAGAACTGTAGGTATCCCAGTAATTTAAGCCACAGTAACTGAAGAATGAACATAACTGGGGTTCTGCTCTGTAGGTATGGGTCGATCACCCTAGGAATAGGAGTGACCTATAATGCACCTACAGCAAGAAATTTACAGCTCTGGACAGCACTGTAGTTTTCATGTTCCTTTGAACTAATGTGTTTGCACATAATTCATTCTGCAGCTTATTCTGAGGAGCTGTGGATGCATTCCTAGTCTGTTTCGATCTCTAAGAATTGCAGACGTTGACTCTGTAATTGCTATCCGTATTCATTATCGCAGTCGTGGTGTTGTGTGATGCAGTGTATGGAGCTTTTTCACTGAATGTGATCTCTGTCTGGAGTCTGCGTTAGTTTTGGATCCGTCTGAACCATAAATGGTCAGAACATCTTTTTCTAATATTATTTTGGATATCATCTTCTCGGTCTGAAATATATATTTTATTTTTTCCCTTTCTTCATGTGAATATATATATTTGTGTGTGTGTATATGCATGCCTCTCTCTTTAGGGAATTTTGTCTCAAGCATGTATGCCTGCTCAGGAGAGCAGCAAGATTGTTGCTTGCAGATATGAAATTAAGGGTTTTTTGTTGTTGTCTATTCGTTTGTTTTAATTATTACTCAGAGAAGGACAGACTGGATAAGTAAAATAAAACCGGAGAATCTTCAGGTGGAGTCGGAGGGAGGAAAATAGTTGAGCAGATGCCTCCGTGCTGTTCTGAGCTGCAGTTTTATTGCCATGGCGCACCATCTCCCTCAGTGTGTCAAGATTTCAGCATGCTATATTAACTAGAAACACACAGACAAACACGCAAAAAAAATCCCACCCTCAATCTTGATAATGCACCTCTCAACGCCAGTCCTCTGTGAATGAATGTGAAGCAGGTAGCCACATTCCTGAGTGTGGCTAAACTGTCTCAGGGAAGGGCATTTGTTCCCCGCTTTGGAAAACCCAACTGGATCCATGTAGCTGCCTCAGTAAGATCCAAGAAAACTAGACTAACCTTATAAACCGGAAAGCTCTGTTATGAATAGCACAGAGCAGAGCTGAGTGCTGGTTGCTCTGTGAACTCGTGTCCTTCACCCACGCAGGACCTCCAGCGTGTTAACCTGTCCGAGGAGGGACCGTGCTGCAAGGTGACCGTTAGGTGTCTGCAATGCCCATGTTACTCTGAGTGTCATTAAAAGACAGTGGGTGCTGGCGTGGTGGTGGTTAGAGTAAACTATAGCTTTAAGTATTTGGTTTTGATTTTTCTTCTTTTCATTTCTTCCAGTCCAGGCAGCAGGAGGTTAAAACACAAGAAGTGCATATATTGTAACAAAAACTTAATCCTTTTTCAATCTGTGTATGATTTTACTCTAGACAAGGCAACTTTCCAGATTTACATTAACCAGTATTTGAAAAAGGATGGTTTTAAAGCTTAAAAAGCTGTCTAGGACATCGTACACTATGTTAGCCTGAAACGTTTCAGAAAAATGACCTTTTTTTTTTAAATAAAACTGTCGGAAATGGCTAAGTTTTGAAATAGCAGTGACAAACATTAGAACTTGAATAGTTCATACACTTGACTGTAGTATTTTGGCAAAACAATTTTTTTTTTTTTTTACTTTTCACTATTTAGAAGCATGCTAGTGAGACTCTCACTAGTTCGCAACAGCATTATTTACCCATTTACTGCTTGGGCCAGCAAGCTGGAGACTGTAGCTTAGACTAGACATGTCTTTGAGTAAAAAAACACCGGTCTGCTCACTGTCAGATAAATCAATTCCTGTCATCAGTATTCTGAACGTTTCTAGCTTTGAGTTAAAAAAAAATGTTTCAACAAAACAGGTGGGTCAGAGGCAATGGTAAGCCACTGGTCAGGGGTTCTTACATAAGCATCTCTGCTGAGTGTTAGTGCCTTTTTGGATTCTGTTTTATATTTTGAAGTGGTGAAACCTGCGTATAGGTCCAGAGCTACTCAGTTCCAGATCTGTTATCAACAAGTGGGTGAAGTAGAGCCACTGGTTAAAAATACACAGTGTTTTCCATATGTCTAATACTGAACTGGAGCTCTAGTACCACTTCAGTGGCTGTTAGTTTTTGCACTGTCATCAAAGTGATAGTGGTTTTGTAGAAGATTTGTTTTACATCTCCATGCCTGCAGCAGTGTAGATAACGTGGAAAGACATGGGAACTTGTCACTTCTGTGCAATCCAAAGTGACGTGATGCAGCTTAACCATCCTCTTGGCTGCTCTGAACCTCTTTGTATCAGGAGAACACAGGAATCTATGTAGGTCTGAGCTAACAGGTAAGAAATATTTGAAGTTTGATGAAGTTTGATGCAAGAGGAAGATTCTTGATTGCAGGTGCCAGTCCTTGCTGTTGTGCTTTTTCCTTTGTACCAAAAATGTTTGCGTGTGCTTCTGTATCCCACATTGAAAGGGTTATTTGAGACAGTACTCTTCAGGGACTCCGAAAAGGCAAGTGGCCTTTGTCTGCTTCCCTTAGGAAGGCATTTCTTTCAACTATAGTTTTGATTGGTAAACAATGTTTATACAGTCCTAGGATTTAGTATCTTTATTTCAATTGAATAAAGCCAGTCAAATACTGTTTGGCACTAGGCAACAAAGTATATACATTGAGGTGCCAAGAAGAGGCTATGCTGGGCTTTAGATGCTTCACATTCCAGACCTGTTACCTTCTCGGTGTAATATTTACCAGATTTCAGTTCAGCTGGAGATGAAGAGCAGGCCCGTGAGGGAGCGGGGAGTCAGGGAGATTTTAAGCTCGAGGAAGAAAAGCTTGAATGAGCTGGTCCATCATGCTAAATTCTTCCTGAGTCACTGAGATGAAGGCAGTGTGAAGAACAGTCACTCGTGGGCCATTTATTTAGGCTAAAATTGCTGTACATGGCTGTAGAAGAAAACAGGAAAAGGAAGAGGAAAAATGAAAGACCTACTCCAGCCATGGATGAAAAGCTGCCTTGGCTTGGAGGGGAATATGTAAGACTTGGTGCACATTTGCAAATACAACGACACAACAGTAGTTTTTGACCCTATGCATGCTTTGCTTTTGTATCTGCAGGGCTGTTTCTAGTCACAAGACTTCTGCTGCTAGAGGAGATCATGTTCCATGGCTCAATCAGCGTTTGAAATCTTGTTTACAAACAGAGCTAGTAAATGAGCCAAGGCCAAATGACTGGAACTCATAAACATTTTTGATCTGAGCAAATTGTAAAATTCAAAGCTGGAGAAGAGATGAGGAAGATTGGCAAAATCACCCACATACTTTGTGTTTCAGTCCCATCCCAGTGCTGCTGGAGAGTGATTTCAGATTCTTGCTTACCAAACTGGAATATCAGGCAGAAATTGGCTCCAGTTCAGCTGGATTTTATTTGATTATGCCTTCGTGCTATTGTAGCTGAAAGAAATGCTCTAATTCCGAATAGGATGTGTTACAATTGTCCAAATTCCTTAATCTTATTTTCCATTCATTTATGTCGTAATTAAAACCATAGACCTGGAAACTGCTTTCACGAGCAACCTTCATTTGTAGAAGCCTATTTAATTTTATATATTCTATATTCAGTTTTACTCTTTTCTTAACCAGAAAAGGATGAAGCTCACTGGCGTTACCTTCGTTAGCAATCTGGGGATTGGCTGTTTCTTAAAAGCTGTGCTTATATTCCATTGTACAGAACTTAACAGTGTAATCATTTTTTTTTTATTTATTTATTTTTAATGCTTATAGGGCACTACAAAAAGCTCTAATGAAAGAATAATCATAAGCTAAAAGAGAAAATAAACTTTTAAGAGACTAATTAAAGTGGTGAAATGACTTGGTGGTTTAAAGGAATGAAATGATGGGAGAGCTCCAAGTGAGATGAGGCGGCAGAAGCAAAAGAGCTGCCACCAACTGTGATGAATGGTAGATGTAAAATGTGGTCATAGAGGTTGTATAAGTATGCAAACGGAGAGAGGAAGAGGATAAATCACAATTTGTTCAGAAAACAGCAATACGAAGGTAAAACACCTGATGCAGTAGTCTGCAGTGCTGGTTAGAGGCAGTACTTTGCCCTCTCTGTCCTGTGGTGATAGGACACCACCACTTCCAAGTTTCAGGTTAACGGGGAAAGCAACTTAGGATATTGTTTACAATATACTCTTACTTGATATACACGATTTAATTTGATCTCCATGCAAGAGGTCTGTGTTAACATTTTTTTTGGTTGAAACAATACTGTCTTCCCACTTGAAAATGAAAAGTGTTTTGTGATACAGAATGGCTTTTTCTCGACTGAAATTTAACCCAGGCTGGGGAAATCTGGAGAGTATTACCAGCAGGTGCCTATGTATTAGCTGTTTTGACATGAGTGGGATAAGCTCAGCCTAGTAGGGTAAATCTTTCAATATGCACAAAAAGCTGGCACTCATTTTCATCTTCCCCACTGGTAGTTTGAACAGGAAAGCCACTAACAGCATAGGCATGAAAACGAGCATCCTCTATTACTCCTACGCAGAGGAGTTCTTCCCAGAACACAGATGTTAGGTAGGTTGGGAAAGCAGTAGGGAAAATCACATTGCTAGACTGAGATGCATCAAGGATTTGATCCTGTGGGCTCTCAGTCTAAGGAATTTCATGAGAAATAAATTCATACCATTTTCCCTTTCTGCAAAGGGCTCTGATGCAGGAAGGCTTTTAAGCACAAGGCTATTTAGGAAAGCTCTTAAATTGATTTCACCGTGACTATACTTAAAGTGAATAAATACCTTGGCTTTTTTGTGAATCAGAGTGGTAGGCTTCTTCCCTGCTATTCTACTGAAGATTCAGAATGATTTAATCACTTATTTCACATATATTTGTTTCTAGATAGTTAAATCACCCTGAAAAAAGAATAGAGGGGAAAATAAAACATTTGACATGAAAAAAATAAAAAAGAAAGGTTGGAATTATTCTGTGCTAAGGTAGAGACACACATAAATACAGCAGTACGAGTAGTTTAAACTGAGTTGTGAAATAGCCTGAGAATGTCTTTTCGTTGCCATTTTCTGGATTTCAACACCACTGAGTTTGTCATGTATGACGGCTTTGTGGTTGTTGTGACACTGTTGGAGAAAATTGGATTTGGGGAAAGTTTTCCTAGTAGTTCTTTAAATAATTCAAAATGTTTTCCATTTTTTTCCTCCCCAGTACAGCTTCCCTCTGCAGTGGTATATTTTTTGTAAAGTAGCTTTGTCTATAGTGTTGTTTCATTGCGGCACTGTATAATCTTGAGGATAGATTCAAGAGATTTCCTGGCATTCTCTTGGATTTCATAGCAGTACTTGTGATTAAAGGCCCTTTTACGTAGAAAATTAAAATGCAGATGCATATGCAGAGACTTAAAGCACCATTCAAGCCATCCAGCACTAAAAGGCACAAGCCAGAGCGTGCAATGAGCATGTTTGCTCTCGGAGTTGCAGGCTTTGCAGAACTGACTACTGAACAGCCTAATTTTGCACACGCATGCATTTATAGCTAAGCACAGCTTATACAAGAATAATAATATATGCTAGCATGGCCACCTTACCAAAAGAACTGAGGACTTCAAGTCCCGTGTGTGCTGGTTTCATCTCTCTAGGCCTTCTGTAGATGCTAATGGTGGATGATGTCCTCCCTTGGAGACCACGCTGTGCCTCAAATGCTTAGCCCAGTGCAAAACACTTCAAAATGCGTTTCACTCCGGTACAAGCCTCTGTGGCAAGGTTCATGGCTGGAAAAAAGGAGAACAGGCTTGTCCTCTGGTCCCAGATCCCTTAAAGTGAGTCTGTTAATTTTGAGGTTTCCCTTAGATGACTCTTGCACCCTCCTGGAGAGTCTTCAGCCCAGCTCTGAGCGTAGGCCCATGGTCACAGTGCCAGGGAGTCACTTACATTTGGTAGGGCTGGGGCCAGCCCACGGGGCCACATAAAAATGCCAAGTGCCTGAAAGTGTCAAAACTGGACTGGACAGAGGTCTCCGAAACTTGTCCCCAGCTGTCCAGAGCGTACTCAAGGAGCATTAGCCGTAACCAAAGGAAAGCCGCTTTCTTTGCCTGACTACATTTATAGTTTTCAGATTATGACCGAGCACTGGTGACAAATCCTTTTAGCACTCGGTGCCGTGTGTTGAGGAGCGCATTCCTGCTGCCTCCGGGCTGGCCCGAGCAGCCCCCTTGGCATCCGGCCGCTGTCTCCGAGTGCAGGTGCATCCTGTCCATCTGCGGCAGGTTCCCACCAAAGTTGTTAAGATTCCTCCGTTCCCACGTGCCTGGCGCTGACCGCGGCCTCAGAGCCTGCAGAAATCCTAGAGCTGTGAAGAGAGAGACATGCAGAGCACACACAGCTATACGCAGGTATATGCCAGGAGCCTTTCTTCCATACTGAAGGGAAGAGCAGATTTGTAAGAGCAGTAAGGTCTTCATTGAGTCTGGTGCACTCAGTAAAAGTGTGTCTGCACAATATGTATGTTTTTAAATATAGCTCGTTAGGAAATTGGCACTGAGATAACACCGTGAAGTGAGTTTTAATTCAGCTGGCAAAAGCATTGCTGTAAGTGAAATTCATCAGAAAGGTGCCAAAAAGAGGAAAATAATAATAATAAAAAAAGAACATATATAGTCTATTTCTTAAACACAAGCGCACATCTTACCTTACACTTAGGCTGTTGCTGATAAGAGAGGGGAAGGTATTTTATTACATAAAAATTAGAAGTTGCTTGGTTTAGGGAGGAGGATGATGGCTGCTCAGGTTTTTTAGTCACTGCAGTCAGCACCCCAGAGTCTCTGTATAAAGCAGTCTGATTTACAAGTGATGCAGCTGGACTTGTGCTCACAGCTGTTGCTCCATCCGACCAGGTCTCCTGTTACAGATTGCTTTTGAAGTTGTCACCGGTATGCAAGCAGGGAGGAAAAAAAGAGGCTGTGGAATGAAAGACAGAGAAGGTCCTTGACTTTGTTATGGGGAAAATTGCTAGTGAGTCTTGTGAATGATAGAAGACTAATCCATTTTAAGTGAGTGAAGTCACTGCAATCACAAATGCTCAGCCCCACAATTCAGGCAAGCCAAAAGACATGCTTTGCTATTGGGGAAGGCTAGTTTGTATTCCCTGATGAGGACAATTTTTTTTAAGAGGGGATAGGAGAGTGTACTTGCAATTGTTGCTTATGATTCCTAGCTGAAAGAGGAGCAGCACTCCATGGAGAGAGATGAAAGACACTACGAGTATTTTTCTTGCATTCCAGTGTAAGCAGAATAGCAAAGTACATACCTGAGAATTTTCCAAACACAACACACATCTATTTACATATTTGATTTCAGTGGTGATACATGATAATCTGGGATTTCATTCAAAGGATCCTGATGGTGATTTGAAAGGAGTTCTTCTTTGAATGTTCACAAAATAACTGCTGAAAGCCAAAGGACCTTTTGATGGCAACCCAAAGCAACAGAGAGCGTGAGGCAAAGAGCCTGAGGACAGTTGTCTCTTGTGTGAAAAACCTCTCTATGTTTACAGGTGTGGAGGTAAACTCCAGGGCCTTTGGAACATGGTGAAAATGCTTTCAGTGGGGACAAAACAGCACTCAGCTCTCTTAGAGGCTTTGGTAACTTTATAAGTAGTCCAGATACCTGTTGATGGATGCAGCAGCTTTCCAGCTAGCGTGTCCCACATCTTCCCAGCAGAAAAGGATCTGGCAGGTCCCATCAGAAAAGTACAAGACCTCTGCGGTGGCATGAGACCCAGCAGTGAGGGACACACTCTTGTAACAGCAGCAGGCAAAGCTGCTGGGTTTGCTTGTAAAGAGGTGTTTTTTCTCTCACTGTTACAATTGGCGCGTTGTATGATCAGGACTGATCTCCCAGGGGGGTTCTGTTTGGGAAGGAAAGCCAGTCTCACCGTATATTTTAACCTGACATGAGATTAAGATGACTTCATTGAGAAGCAAAGATGGCAGCGCGATTTGTGTTTACCTTCCCCTTTGGCTCCTCTGCGTGAAAGGAGACGTGTAAATAGGACTTTGAAAAAGAGGTTAAACCTTTCTGACTTTTAAAAATCATGAGAGATTTGCATATGCCTCAAAGATGGTCCAGCATGGGAAAATCAGCATTTGCAGCTCTTACCCCAATAAAACATTGCTCAACAGCTCAAAATTCAGACCTGAAAACAGTGCTTCTGTGATGAATTAGTGTTGTTTGCATGGCCCGGGTGCTGTGTTTCAGCTGGAAGGGTGAGAGCAAGCCAAGCGCCTAAAAAGATTTAGGGAAAGCAGAGAGTCTGGTGAGGTTTTGCTGTGGAATTTCTCTTCAGCAGATTCATTTCCGAGCAATCTTAAAGGCAGCATCCGAAAGCACACGCGGAGTGCGGCACATCTGAGAGAGACTTGCAAGTATTTACATGCTACATGCTAGCTGACCCAGTTTTCCTTTTACTTCAGTTTTTGCAAGTAGGCAGATAGCTGATCTTGCACAGAAAACTTTGGAAGATTTCTGTGTTCATTTTGAGAAACAGGATCATTCAGCATCAGTCACATTAAGTCTGTCCTGAGTGATTGCTTGATCCCATCTGTACTCTGCTGTTTTGGGAAGGAATAGGGAGGTCCATTAATCATTTACTCTGCCCAGCAATGTAATGTGATGCATTGCTCATGCAGCAGATATAATAAAACTAGCAGTGACAAAAGGTAAATTTTGAGTACCTACTGGAACCAGAGTGAGGACAAAATGGGTTTGCGTTTTGTTTTGGGGTGACTTTTTGTTTTTTTCCTAGAAGAGACCAGACAGTTTCCCTTTTCATTTTAGCTAGAAGTTTCAGCAAGTGGAGTCTGCCTTCTGATCATCCTCCAACTTCAGACATTTGGATCCAGGCGTTTGATTCAATGTTTTGTACTTACTTAGTCTGACTGTTCTTAATACAGAATTTTATTTTATAGCAGGAGTGATCTTCTGGGCAGTCCTCATGTTCTTAAAGCTGCAGTAGGAAAATACAGTTTCTTAAGGAACATAGTCTTACCCACTAGAATGCATTCTTGGGACAGAAGAGTTTCTAAAGGGCCACGATTGTGACATGTAATTGCCTCACTACTACTCTATGGCTGGAAAATAATAGCAGCAGAAGATTTAGAAATCTCTGCGCTAATTTATCCTAATGCACATTTGAAGATGTATACCCAATGTGCACTGTCTCCAACCCTTCTTTTCGCATTTCTTCCTAAGCATTCCTCAGATACTTCCCTTTTATTCAGGATAGCCTATACAGCTGTCTGACTTCCTCTTAAGCAAATTGCATGGCTGTGTGTGGAAGGGCTGCACACTGATGTATATATTTCTTAAGTAGTTCTCTTTCAATCCTGAAACACATTCAGATTTTCCAATCTTATTTGCAAATGTGCAATTATAGGAGAGCGGGAGGGAGGCCAGGGGAAAACTTAGACTGCAGTTCCCCAGGCAGAAGCGCTGCAGTCGAGCTGAGAGAAGCATTGCTCTGGGAGCACCTCTTTCTGATTACATCCAGTGCATTTGATGTGTGCAAAGATAATGGCTCAGTCTGGAGACATTTACACATAACAAATCAGAGATGAAAGCGGATTGTAGCTGTTGTAGTTGCAGGTGGTGATTTCTTGGCTTTCTAGGCAACTGCCTCCTTCACTATCACTTTCTTGGTGGCAAGAGGCAGAAGCTAATGGGGCAGCTGTAGGCAGGAGCTCTTCCTTTGAACTGTTTGGCTGTTGCTGCCTCCTCTGTTGCAGATGGGGTGCACCTTTCCCAATGGTTCGGTCAGTTGCAGGGGAAGAGAAAAGCAGAATTATCTGATTCCACTGACATCCAGTTATATACTGTGCTGGCAAGGTAGATGAAGGCTGTAGATGATATACAGTATCAAAGAGAGGGAGAGGAAAGATGAGCAAGGAATTTTTGTAGCTTTTCTACCTTTTTTTTTTGGTAGTTTGATTTTTTCGTGTAGCCTAGTGGCTTGGCTTCTAATCCTGCAGATATTTTTTTGATTTTTTTATTATTATTATTTTTTACATATGTGGCTATTCTGCAGCTTGCAGAAACTGACAGAGAACTTTTGCCGTATGTTTTTGGGCAAGATGAGCCAGGGAGCAGACAAGATTTGAGGTCAAAGTTTTCTGTACATCTTTGAAGGGGCTAAGTTGGGACTAGTTGGCCAAGTCATCCAGTTCCATTTCAGCGCCAAAACCTGCAACTGATTTTCAAAACATCACAAGAACTGTTGAGGTCCTTGAAAACCAGGCCAGAAACATCAAATTGCAACTTCTTTGGAAATCTGTGATTTAAAAAAAAAAGAAAAGAAAAGAAAAGGGAAGAAAAGAAAAAATCTCTTTCAAATTACTGGCTGCTAAACACCTGAAAATCTGGTCAGATCTATAAACCTGCCTTCATGCACCAAAGGAGTTAATCCATTTTTATTAGCGCGTGTAGCATCAGTAGCACAACCTAGGAAGGGAACCTGAGTCTGTGTGTGGCAGCACGTACCTGCATTAACCCCCTGCAGCAGCAGTACGTCAGACAGCAGCACCTCCGTGTCCTTAGCAGGAGGATGATCACGTATACAATCTGTATCAGAGGCTTTTGGCCCTGCTGTAGGGTAGAGCAGAGTGCTCCTGAAGGATTTCTCTTTGTATTAAGTTTCATTCTCCGTCACTTTATGGGTGATGAAATAGCCATGAACCTCTCTCAAGGATTTGTAACGGGAATCTGCCATATTCCAGAGTTCTTGGCCGTCAGTGTTACATTGCAGAGGAAGTGGACAAACATACATGATCTTGCATTTTCCAGCATTTTTTTTTATCCTCTACAGTACTATTAGGAAAAGGAGGAGATAAAAAGAGATGCCATAGCTGGTTGTTCAGAATGAATACCTTGTCTTTCTTGGGTTTTTAGCTGGTGTGGATAGTATTGCCTTCTTTTTTAGACTAAATATTTTTTGGATTAAGACATCAGAGGCTAGTAGCTTTCTGGAAATAATTGTGAAAGGGTGACAGAATGAGAACGACCAAAGGGAAAAGGAATTAAATTCTGGGTTTCTGGCCAACTAGATTCAGTCAAATCAGACAAGTCAGTATACAAGAAGATTACAGCCATTTTTACAATGGGCTCCAGACCAAATTAAGGAACGTCAATGTCAGTTTTAGTGGCAGCATTTAAATACAATTGAAGTTTAATTTGCAACATGATTTGGTTCAGCCTAAGGGCAACTGAAAAAATGCAGATCTAAAATGACTTTTATTATTAGAACCTTAAAACTGCCATGGTAGCTTCCCTTGGCCAGGTTTTCTTGGTGTTCGCTGTAGGACTCATACAACTCCAGGGCGATACAAACTAGGGAGAGTGTAACAAGACGCTCTTCCTNACAATTGAAGTTTAATTTGCAACATGATTTGGTTCAGCCTAAGGGCAACTGAAAAAATGCAGATCTAAAATGACTTTTATTATTAGAACCTTAAAACTGCCATGGTAGCTTCCCTTGGCCAGGTTTTCTTGGTGTTCGCTGTAGGACTCATACAACTCCAGGGCGCTTGTAGAGAAGCAGCCATACAAACTAGGGAGAGTGTAACAAGATGCTCTTCCTCTTGTGTCCTTAAAATGACCCAAAGAACCATTTTGCATCGCGAACCCCAAGCAGCAGCTTTGCTCGGACAACACCAGTGATTTGAGTTTTATTTTATTGCCTCTCTTTGTAAGAACCCAGCCTCATCCCTAATTATGATTCCCCAGTGTCTAATCACCCTGCCTCAATTGCCTTGTTATGCCAGTTGCATTTTGACCCGAAGACCACGGCAGGATATTTTTCACCATTATGGAAATCGAGAATACAAAAGGCAATTATTTCAGAATGTCAAAAGTCCACCGAAGCCCAGGCTGGTAGGAGCAGCTCGATAGATTTAATTACTTCAATAACCGGAAGGCGGCCCGCCGGCCTACGGAACGGCTGAGGTCAGCGCTTTGGCAAGGCTCCGCGCGCCTCAAGATGGTCAAGGAAGGGGAAAGCAGCAGCAGAACCAGAAGCCTCTTGTTAGATTTTAAGTAAGGAGCACATCATTTGATAAATCATATCTTCAGAAAATTATCTCTTGGCCTAGTTGTACCTAATCCTCCAACAAGGAGATTTTTGAGACTTTTTCTTCCCCCTTCACCACCCCCATTTTCTCCTAGAGCTCAGTAAGTTTTTAATGGGCAGTAGCAAGTGGTTCAGCAGTGGAAGATATGTCACAAACTCTGGTAGTTATTCTTTTGTAAATCCATGCCCACCTGCTCCGTGATTGCCTCAGATTGTTGGGCATAAAGAGCCTGACAGAGGCAACGTAAGCAGAAGAATAAAATACCTATTTGAATGACCTGAATAGTATGAAGTATTTTCACTCTGGCAGCCTGACAGTTTGCAGAGAGCTCGTGGCATTCATTAAGTCCTCAAAACTACTTTATGGTATAAATAATCACACATATGGATTCCCTGCTGAATGTCAGGCACCCAATGTGTCTTCATTATAAAGAAAAAAAAAAGTTAGCTACTATACCAAGAAATTACTGAAATAAGAAAACAATTTTGAGATTGACTTCTGTTAGCGTAACTGGTGAAAGAAAGATGTATTTAAATAGCTGCTGTAGGAGACCCAGTAGGACTAGAGTTATGTTGAATTGAATAATTTCATAACTTTAAAATTTGTTTTCTTAGTGAAGACATATTGAGGCTTCACCATTTGACTGCAGTGACAGATCTAGTGGTGCTGGAGTGGAAGTGCTTTTGGTTTTTAGTTTTCAGTTGTCCTAATGTTTAAAAGTCTCATTGAGCAGTTGGGACTTCAACCTGTTCTCATTCTCTTTGCATTTTTGATGAAGAAATCTCTTTGTTCCTGTATTTGTGCCTGTCTGTCGCTTGCAAAGTGTCTGCAGTCCAAATTTACTTAATGTAGTAAACTGCAAGATTAAAGGCATCAGGGAATAGGAAACTATGCATCATCTGTGCACTACCTAGACATGGATAGCTTATAGGTCTGTGAAAGACGCCTGGCTACTGGGCTTTTTGTGGGGGTTCTTGCCTCAAAGAAGGTACAATAACAGCACATATATGCCTTGCATTATGGTCTAGGTGCCTATACGTCCTGCTCTGGGTGAAAAGCTTCTCCAGATCCATTAAGCCTCAGCTGGAAACCGTGTTTGCTGTGTTCCCAGTTCCATTCTGACTTTCATCACAGTGTCCCTCTTGACCTTAATAGCAAATGGTTGCTGACAGTTATAGATAACAACAGTTTGTTGGCAGCTTTGGAGGTGAAAACTGGAATATTACAGCAAAACTGGAAGTGGACACAAGACCCATGCAGTGTCTCTTATATTTCCTTTGCACTGCCTGACTCTGAAGACTTGCTGCAGGCAGCTGCAAGTGATGTCTGAGTAGAGAACTCTGCATGTATTTCTGCCCAAGAACCCCAATTAGCTAATGGTCATGTTCATAACTTAATGTCACACGGCAGGATAGAGTTTCAGAAATAATGGAAAGCTGATGTACAACTGATTGTTGAGGGCCGATTGGAGTTCCCAAGTATGACCTGTAGGCCTCCATAATGTGGTTCACTGTATTTATATATCCACTGTCATTCCAGAGAGCCTGTTTCCAGCAGTTGTGGCAGGGACAGGAGGGGTCAGCAGAGTAATTGTCCGTGAGCTCTGGGAATCCAGACGGGTTAGGCAAGTTTCTAATTTCTTGGAGAGACTTTTCGTGAAAAAGAGAAGAGGATTTGTGACCCGTGTGTGCCAGGCAGGACAGGATCCAGCTGAAAAGATGAGCAGTTTCAGCTTACAAGTAGTCCTTCCTTCCATGATGTTGAGCATGCGGCTTCGCTTACCACATTTTGATGTCATTAAAGAGATGTCAGGCCTGGCTCATGACAAGAACCCATATGTTGATCAGAGAGTAGGGGAAGAAACAACATCATGTTTTGTAAAGGGCTGCTGCTTGTTTTTTTTTTTTTTTTTAAAGTAGGATTTGCTATCAGTGAGTTGCAATCTAAACAGCCTAAATGGCCCTAATAGTTACAGGATTTGGGGAAGCTTGCCAGAGCATAGAAAGTATAACAACTGCATTTAATAACAATCAAGCTACTCTTATAAATATTTGCATGTGCTGCTTCAAAGCCTACTACATGGTCATTCATGTGCTGCAATCAGAAAGAAGATGAGGAGAAAAAAAGAGGGAGAGGGTAAAAAAAAAAAAAGGACACTGTGTTTTGTAGATGCTGTAATAAAGAATGGGCAAAACACCAGGGAGAAAAGAAAAAGGAAAAGAAACTCTCCAAAGTTTAATAAACACAAAAGGAAATAAAAATAAATCTTTGGAGCATTTATTACGAGTCCTTGATAGAAGGATTAGGATGGAGCTCTCAGCCTTTCCAGTGTGGGTGTATGTGAGAAGTCGGCCTGTCTAGCTTCTTCCAGCAAGAACAGAAAGTTGTTTACATTTCCTAACTAGTGCTGTGCATATCATTAATATTTTTTTTGAGTCAATAGCAGAAATGAAAATTCAGCGTGGAAGGCCCTAGTTTGGATACAAGTGAATTCATATCTTTTTGGGTTTTTTTTCTTCTTGCCAGAAACAAAGCCCAGATCCTAAAAGCACTGTGTCAAACAATGTTTTGTTTCTCTTGAAATGTTGGTACACTCGGTACTTGTGAGAAAAGCAATTGGAATGAAGGGCTTAGCTCATCAGACACAACTGTTGAAGGCAAAAGTGTCATCCTTTCTTGGAGGAGATCCCCGACTTGGGGAATATTCCTCAGATGAAATGAGGATTCCTTTGGTTCCCCCTCTCAGTTTAAGGGAACTTGACTCCATCGCTCTGTCCTACCAGGAGCCATGCCCAGGTGTCTGCATGCTATTTTGGGCCGCAGGTTGCAGGATGTGGTCAGTCTTTCCTGTTGACACTGTTCTGTCCTGCAGCAGTATTAACTGGAGCAATACTGGGGGCAGGTATCACGCTGCTGGCCGCACTGCTCCTTATTTTGGAGAGGCTCCCTGCATCCCTCCTGCTCCGCAGGAACACAACTGTTTTCTGTCCTCAGTGTTAGCACAGAGGGTGCCCGGGTTTCAACCTCTCCACCGCACTGAGCGCGAGTGAGTCAGGGCCTCAGGAACCACACCACCGTTCTTAGCCATCAGCTAAGGACATTCACATGCCACCTTTTAACCTGGGCTTTGAGAATAGAGCTTCTTTGAGTGGGAAAAGACGTAAAAGGCTGATCCCAGGATTCTTGTATCTTGAATGAGAAGTGAGAGTGGTGAGCTGTTGAGCTGAAGGGACGTGGAGGGACACTGCTTTCACCTTCTCCAACCGTGTTTTGTAACTGTTGTCTCAACTTTACTGTGGTGGTTGTGACTATGATTATTACAGCTGGAAGTCTTCAGTGATTTGAGGTTGAATTAATGAATAATTTAAAGACAATAAAGATGAAATCTTTGATTGCATTTGCTATTCCCTCTCTTCAAAACAAAAGAAAATTATGTTTTCTTAGCTACAGGAAACATATTGATTTAATTCCACTTATTAGTGATAATCTTTCAAAGAATACTTAAGGAGTCTACTCTGTAACAGCGTAACTGTGTTTGCAGGCTGGATTGGTCAAAGTTAACCTGGCACCTACTGAAATCCCTGGGCCAAAATCAGAGGGGAGCCCAGACGTTTCCAACTGAGTCTGAATTGATATAACTGTCAGGTTGAGGTGGAGTCACAAAAATATATAAATTACCTCATCTGCAATCACTTAAAGGCTAATGCAAAATCTTGTAAACTCAATAAAGGTCTCCATCTTAATGTTGATTAAATTTCATGTATATCGCAATTCTGCAGTCAGCCATTTTTCTACAAATGAGGGGCTCCAGTCAGTAAAAGGCAATTTTATTTATTTATTTATTAGCTATCCATGAGTAAGATCTCTTCGTGAATTGTCTTCCCATGGATAATGTTGTAGATGACAGAATAAGTAAATCAGATTTTGTATGTGTTTTCATGAGAAGTGAAACTTACCTTGTAGGAGAAGAAACTTTTGTAAGATAAGAATTCTTTCCTGTCAGCTTGTTGGTGTCCTATACCTTCCTTCCCATGGAAAGCAGACTTTTGTTCATTGTGAACATGAATGCGCATACATGAACACAAAAACATATATAACAGTATTTATTTTTCTTCTGTTTCTATCATCTTCTTCATAAAATAAATAAAGAAAAGTTATAAATGCGGAGGTGATGTTGGAAAATCCTTTCAGATACACATTCACAGATTCCTAATACACAGGAATCCGTGAATGCATATATAAATCTGATCCAATCTCATCTAAGATAGAGAAACTGAAGCTGATAGAAAAATACAGCTCTGCAAAGAGAGAAGAAGAAATCTGTGGAAATAACTCAGAAACTTAAATCAAACAGGATTAAATACAATTTTCTGAATATGAAATGCAGTAAAGATGAACAGGGTTTGTGTGTGCCAGGGCAAGTGTTCATCAACCTACAATTGTAGGCTGATGTCTCGAATAAATGACAGGGGAGGAAAACTTAAAATTCATCCTGGAAACATAAATCATATATATATGTACACATATTATTATGTTAAATTATATTCTTAGTAGGATTAGGTTTGGCTGAAGAACAAGTGGTATGTGTAGCTTCCTATAGGAGAAAACTAAATTTAAGAGACTTTTTTTTTTAAGTAAGGATATAATATCTGAATTATACAGCTTTTATTAAAATTTTCAAAATCTGTCAAAATAAATAATTAACCATTAAAGGTGAAGCTTTTCGTAGAGACCTTCATTGAGTATTTTGAGAGAGAGACTAATACTCTTGAGCTTTAGTAGAAAAGTTCTTGTATGTTCTTCTTTGTATTCTAAGATCGTAACAAAAAAAAAGTCAATAAACCTTATAGGCAAGAATACTGATCATGATACAGTTTACTTCAGATCACTGCAGGTGTGGAAATTTGAGAATATTTCTTTATTATTATTAATTAAAGAGGACCATAAGGAAACGTGGGGTTTCCTGTATTTGTACCTCACCCTTTTGACCGTGCCGAGGATCTCCTTTGGGAAGTACCCTTTCAGCAGGCTTTTTAAGGATTTTGATGACTTGTCTTGTCTCACAGTGCATCTAGAGTTGAGCTCTAAGCTTGTCCTTTATTGAAGATTTTGTCATATCTAGGATTACTTTAGGAGTGTTCACTTCTGATCATTTTCTGTCTTTCTTGGATATTGTAAAGGCAGAATAAATATTTTACTTTATTCTTCTCTTGGCTGACTTGTATTTGGTACTTACTCTGCAGGCAGTCTAAGCCTAGAAAGACTTATTTAAGGAGCTGTGACAGCCTCCCTATTAAATGTGTCACCGAGAGCAGTGCTTCTTCATATTGCCTGGAGCTGCTGTCTTGCTCAGAGCAACATATCAAACTTCCCTCCTTCTCCCATTCCTATAAATATTTTGCTTTTAAAAATGCAAGGAAAGAGGAAGACTTCCCAGCCATCCGCATGAAGGGAGGTGTGACCAGGCCCTTTGAGGCCCTCCAGTGCATCCCGACTTCAGCTCCCTTTTTGCCCCCTCGTAGCCTGAGGAAGCTCTTGCCAAACAACGGGGTGTGGAGAGTGTCCCAGGGCGGGAGCACGGCCAGCGGCCTCGCGCACGCTTTTCTGTGTGTGCCTTTGGCCAGCATGAGGGGGAACAGCCCGAGACAGTCACCGAACCCAGTGGGGTAATTGGGATTACACACGAGCGCTCGGCTGCTTAACCTCAGTCAGCATGTGCAGCTGGAAAGAAAGAAGACACTGTTTTGAAACCTGAACTGAAGCGTGTTTTTAAAGGCATTATTGAAGGCTCAGTTTTGTTTTTTTCCAACTGTTTGTTCCACCCTGCCCTCATGTATAGATAGGGATTGTTACCTTTGTGACTTTTACTGCTCCCAAGCAATCCAGATGAATGTAATTCTGTTTTCTTCCTGCCCTAGTTATTAGAATCAGAATATAAAATAATATTTTTCATCAGAATCAGAATATAAAATAAATATTTTATTCTGCTAAGTTTCTTTTGTTACTAAATAGAAAATGAAATCTGAAGCTGACTAATTTGTACTTTATTTATACTCCAAATTCGAGGTGGGGAAAAGGAGGGAATGGGATTCAGAGAACATACAGAGCAAATGATCTGCAGTTACGTTTGTCTTCTTAGCAGATCTGATGAACTGTCTGCAAGTCTCAAGCATTTGACAGATACCAACTGTTAGGAATCTTTTCCATTTTATTAGTGTGCAGGATTTTCCACCAGTACATTGAAAGAGCAGGGTTAAATATGCACCCTGAAATTCAGTTGGAAATGGTTGTTAATTTTTATTAATATACTCTTCCTGTAATCAAACACGTGAGTTTTTTTTTGAGGGGATTAAATTGTTAATAATATTAAATTGGCCATTGGAAACTGAATCATGCTACAGATATTTCCCTCACCGATTCCCGAGGCTGTCTTGTATTACAGTGTTTGAAAGAAAAATATATTTTATTATTAAAAAAATTATTGCTGACTTCTTGCAGATGCCATCCCACCGAGCTATTACAGCCTTTACTTCAGAATTGTAAGATTCGATGTCTCAGCGATGGAGAAAAATGCTTCCAACTTGGTGAAAGCAGAGTTCAGAGTCTTCCGACTGCAGAACTCGAAGGCGCGGGTGTCAGAACAACGCATAGAGCTCTACCAGGTAACGCTCCG
This sequence comes from Crypturellus undulatus, assembly GCA_013389825.1. Classification (NCBI taxonomy): domain Eukaryota; kingdom Metazoa; phylum Chordata; class Aves; order Tinamiformes; family Tinamidae; genus Crypturellus; species Crypturellus undulatus. Next base: position 670,150 of record VWPW01004614.1, on the reverse strand, counting down.
GTCCTCGCTCTGTTTTGTTGCCCCATAACATCCATCTGAAAAACTGGTTTGAGGTGTCCAAGGAACAGCTTAGTAAATTGGTAAGAATAGTAAAGTTTTATCCTTCCTTATCGCTGTTCATTGCAAAATCTCAAAGTGCTTCATATGTATAAATTCTTTGGTTTTCACAGCACTTCTCTGAGGTCAGCTAGCGTTATAGCCATTTAACAGGTAGAACATATCACAGGGAAAAGTGATTTAAGTTCTTTTTGCAAAAGTAACCTCCCATTTCCTGACCCTCTTCTAAGAAAAACATCTTTAAAAATCATGTGAAGCTTAACTATGCAAAACTTTTCTAGAAAGTATGCTCCAGGACTCTGAGCTTCAGCATATTCTGATGGAGGAGGATTGCTAAAGTTAACTCTTGATGACTTTCCTGAAGTAAATGACAGGATAATATATCGAGCAGTAGTGCTAAAGTATCTCTGTCTCCCAGCAGCTGACCTGTGATATAGTTTGCATAGGAGAAATTAAATTCTTTTTCTGTGGCCTGTGCTCAGGATAAGCCTATTATCTGTTCCAGACAGAAATGACCTTGTTAATAGAGTTTCAAAGCATAGTAATTTGGGTCTGATTCATTTCTCTATGCTGGCCCAGGAGTTGAAGTGAAAGAACAGGAAATTCTGGTATTGAGGAGAGAGAAAGCAAATGACTGGATGGTTGCTTTGCTTGTGAAGGTCCATAAGGCTTATCTGTGTTCTTTTTGTTTAAGAACTGCATTGCACACTTCAGCCATAGACATCAGATGATTTATAAACTTGTTTAGATGGTGTTACCATCAAAAAAAGCACAATTCTGTCCTGTATATGAACCATCACAACTACCCAGAACAGTCTCTATATGTTAACAAGTTTTAGCAGAGGTTCTTCTAGCTAGACAAGCGAGCCCAAGGTAGCTAGCAAATGTCAGGCATGTTAATTTTGCTCCTTTGTCTGTAAGGAGCAAGCTGTCTCTGGAACTTTTCTCCTGCAGAGCACCTATCAAAATGATAGAGCTGCCTGCTAGTGCTTTTTTTCTGCTTTACGTATTATAAGCTCCAGATACTTGTAGTCTTCATATTTCTGGTATCCCTTTTTTACTTTTCCTTCAGTCATGTTTACCACTTCTTTTAGCCTTGTATGCAGCTCTCTGCAAAAACTTGAATCTACATTTTCATTTATCTCTGTGCTGGCTGATCTGAACTGCATGGGTTCCTCACTAACAGTTCATGCTGTAGGAGATTCACTGTCCATAAATACTGCTAAGTCTGATTTCCATCACAGCGTTTGGGGTTAGCATGCACTGTGTGTTTCACAGGAGAAACAAAAGCAGAGAGAAGTTGAAGAGAAGGGTGTAGAAATCAGTATGTGATTTCAGAAGGCAGACAGAACCTAAGGCAGCTGAAGGTGGAGAAGGCTAGGTCAAAAGCATTGCTGTCTTTGGTGCAGGAGGAACTTCACAACAACGCAGTGCTAGAAGTATCTAGCACTGTAAAAAAGAACAGATATGTAAATAGTAAAAGGAAAATGAAGAAGGTGCTCATCTCAATAGAAATTCGAGAGGCAAATACATTTTCCAAACTTCTGTGCTTCCAATAGTAATATCCATGCCTGGACAGAGCCTCACAGAGGAGAAGGCTAGCAGAGCTGCCATGTGTGCCTGATGCTCCTCCTCAAAGCATGAACACTGATTCCTGTCCTCTGGTGAGATGTGCTGCCTGGGTTTGCCAGTGCTATGTCCAGAAGCAGCTATGTAAATGTTTTCTTCTTGCATAATCAACACTTAATTGCTAACTCTTTTTTTCCCCTCTCTCACCGAGTTCACGGTTGCTTACTGTTTTGTTTTGTTCAAGATCTACTTGATGAGGGTTTTTCAAATTCCTCTCATACCCGTTTCAGGAAATGACTGTTCCTGGGTCCCCTCCTCTTTCTCTGTCAAGCAGGAAGAGATGCAGAAATCGTATAGGGAGAGTAGGATCTCACTTGCCTTGGGAAAGCAGCCCTTCCTGAATACATGCAAATCTTCTTTGGGAGCTTTCTTATTCTGATTCCAGTGGCAAATTAATAGTGTTATGCACCAGTGGTACCAAAAGGACAGTAGTGCTCCAAAAGACTATTTTAGGAATGGCTAGAGAGGAAAGCAAGCAGAATACACATATTTCTCCTTCTAATTCTTTTTTTTTGTGTGTGTGGTCCTCTGACCTTACAGATCTAGCTCTTAAATTGCTGGAATAAATAAATAAATAAATAAATAAATAAATAAAGGCTTACACACCTTGTTGTGTAAGCTTCCCCAGAGCTAACACTTGGTTCTTTTTTCCAAACCACATCAGAAAAGAACTTTGTGTTTTCCTACAGCCTTGTTTGCACAGCTCCAGTAAGGCAATTTGGACCAGGCTACTGTGGCCCTGGAACAGGAAGAGCAGGACCCAGTTCCCACCTGTGTCCGCTGTTAGCCCTCCATGGTGTCAAACAGGGCCCTTGGCAGCACTGTACAACGTGCTGCACTCCAGTGTCATGTCTCAAATTGTCCACGGAAGCCACTGGGTGCCTGGTAATCCCTGAGCATGGAAACGGTTTCCTTTAATGTCTGTTTTCACCAAGAATGCTATCCTTGGTATTTAAGGATTAGTCTGCCAACATCTGTGTGTTCCTGTACAGATGGGATGCCCAATGTGCATATTAAGCATTCTTGTGATAGAGCATAATAAAAGAAAACTCAGAGAAGTAGGAATTTTTTCTTTTATAAGATGGATAAAAAAGCTGCTTTCTTTTCTTGACTATGGTAAATGAAGGCACAGAGACCCGCATATTTATTAAGGGCACTAAATCCTTTCTGGTGTTCCTTTTCCTTGAAAGTGAGGGTCGATATGTTCATCGCAGTTACCAGTCATCAGCACTTTGGAGAGTGGGGAGCTGGGAGGAAGGGAGGCAGCAGAGGCTCAGGCGCTGAGCCCTTCTGTGCTCCTCTTCCCATCCTTCCATTCAAGTGTGTCCATTTGATGCGCTTTTTAACGTACACAAAGTCTTCGGAAAATATTAGGAGGATAAAGTACTTTGGGGGAAGGGAGGAGGAATAATATTAAATAAACAAGTTTTAGCATCCTCCAGTAGCCCTTGCTATGTTTTTAAAGATTTATGCCAAATGCAGGCTTTATTGGAATTTGATCAGATAAAGCTCAGTTGTTATGAGAATGTCTTTGTTCATCATTTTTCTTGCCTGCTTTGAAGACTTCATCACATCTTTCTTTTATTAAGGTGCTTCTGTATTTATGAATAAAGTGCCTGCACCCTTCAGAAAAACTTTGTCTTTTATGAATAAGCATTCCAAAAACTGAATAGGCATCACCACAAAACTGGACAAGTGAAAACCCTGGGACAGTGAAAACCAGGTGCTCAGCAAGTGTTGTGGTATTGTTTTTAAGGTAGTTTTATTATGTACAGATTGTCAAACAATAACAAGTAATAATTGCTTCTTATGGAAACATTGCCATGTTTTGGTAACACATCATAAAGCATCATGAAAAACGCAGCTGAAGCGCTGGTTTTTATTGTTGTAGCTATCTGAGGCTGCTGCGTGTGTGGGTACCTGATAGGCTGCGGAGCAATGGAATGCACTCCATGAAATATCAGAAGAAGAGAGCGCTGAGCCAGATTAAACGTGCGGCACCAGGTTAAAGCCCGAGGGGGACATCACGTTACCGGGAGGAATTTGAGGAAAGCGGGAGTAGGACTTTGCTCCCTCTGAGTCAGGAGATCCTGGTCCCTCCAACTGCTCCTGCAGTGTTCAAGCAGGACCAAAGAGTAAAAGCCGCCTACGCTCCAGACAGCATTAACCCCAGCATTATTATTATTTTTTTTCTGAAGAGTTTCTTTCTTCACTTGGAGGTATAAGAAAGAAGATGCTATGGAACACATTACCCCATTATGAGTCAGATTTAAATTTAAACCACAGTCGGTCTTTCAAATGCCTTACTTCTAATTCAGACAGTGTTTTGTCTTGTTATTCAGTTAGGGAATATGTTGAGAGTGAGCTACTATAAATTTGGGCCAAATCTTGGTAGTGCAAATCTGAGGCAATTTACGCTAACTACAGTAGAGCTGCTCCAGATTGATCCCAGTATAATCAAGAGCACAAGCTGCTGTCTCTCACACCATGGAGCAAAATGCCAGGAAGCAGGATTTGTGGCTCTCGACTGGTGTGGGATATCTGTATTACAAATATCACCTGGGGCATTTGATTTTAATTGACTGCCATCGCTGTGACCCGCATATAAAGTAATATATTTGGATCTCTCAATTTCTGTATCGCTCTCCTGAAACCAGACTCTTGTAATCTGAAGGGTTGCAAGGTTACATTATTTGGCAACCGTACAGCGCTCTTTGAAGTGCCAAACACAGTATGAAGTGTGGACCTAATAACTTTCTACTCTACCAACCTCTTTTTCCCCCCTGCCTCCAAGCTCTCCCAGCAGCCACTCAGGTCTAGAGGGTCAGAGGAAGTTAATTTGCAGTATATTTCAGTAAATTGCTTTCTCTTTGTTCCAGAATCCCTGTTTTTTTCCCTGACACTGTATTCCCTGCAAAAATTCAGCACATTTGAGACCGTGGATAGAGCACCTTTGGCAAGTGATCTACGAGCGTGGGTTAAGGAAGTATTTAACAGTGCGTCATACGCGCTGTGACTCGAGACCTTATCTGCAGCACAGCCACCTCCTGCCAGGAACAGAGCAGTTACTGCGGATGACTTAAGGAGGGATGTCATATCCCGCTGGCATGAGCCACCGCGTCCTCCCAGCTACGCGTTGCTGCGTGCACAAATCCAGGGCACGGAGCAGATTTACTGCCCCCGGCAGATCGCGTACGTTGCGGGGCATAGGAATGTGGGGCGTGCATCTGAAGCAGCCCTCTGGCTTGTGGGGTGAGCGCCTCAGATCAGAGCTGCGATCTGCCAGGTATGCCGACACACACAGGGTTTTCAACCAAAGTCAGCAGCTGAGGTGCCAGCATGCTGCAGAGTATGAGCGTGGCTTTCCAGCTCTGTGCTAGGAAGCCCCGAAGTGATGAGGAGGCAGTGCAGATGTTTGCGGGTCCACAGAGAGGAAGGTGCTCAGAAGTGGAGGGTGGTGGCGTCGGGATGAGCTAGCGAACAGGAATGGCTGGAAGAAAGGAAAAAGATTGAGTCCTAAAAAAAGAGCCTTTTCAGACATGGAAAGAAGATGACAGGCCCTCAGCAAAAATTGCTCTGGGCGTCACTCAGCTAGCGGTGATGAGACAACAAAATGAGCCTGGGCCTCCTTAGTCCTCGTGTGCCTTTCTCAGCACTGTGCCTGTGAGGAGACCCTGTGGAGGAGAGGTGTAGGGAAAGAGGCTGAAGCTCGTTGGCAAGGAGCTCCTGTGTATCATGCAGCGGAACAGGGCTCTTGGGGCTGGAGCAAGGAGAGGGCAGGGGCTGTGCGGCCTGCGCTTAGGGGAGGAACGAGCACAGGAGCACCCCGCACGCTCGGGGGGTTGAGCAGGGGACAGGAGAACCCGCTCTGTCGTGGTTGACTTTGGCTCCTCTTTGTTGATATTTTAATAAAACATAATGTGCCTCTGGCAAGTTGCATCTAAATACTAGATAAGTTTACAGGGTTTTTTTGTTGTTTTGCTTCATTTTACATAAAATCTTTCTTTGGAACTATCTTAAAATCTCTTAAATGACAGGAAATTGCACTCAGTATTTCAAAATCTTTCAGGAGAAGGACCCCAGACCCTTTAGTCTTGTTTATTGCTTATGCAATATAGAGTCTTCCTGCCAGGTTAAACGTAAATCAGAGTGAAAACCTCAGAGTTGCATCCCCAACTTACACTGCACATCTATCTTTAGTGGCATGAGGAAGGCCTTATTTGGGGAGCGAATGGGGAGGAAATCCCTCCTCATGATGTGTTCTCTTCCCTGAGGCTCATCTCGTCACCATGGAGTGATGCAGCAAGTCAGTCTCAGTGATTCCCTAAACTCTCTGATGCCCCCTCCCTTTTTGACCCACTTCTGTTTACCCTCTCTGCACTTCACCTACTTTCACCCTTCAGCGAGTCGCAGCCAGCACGGTGAGGGAATCTTACTGCAGCTGTGGCCCATCCAGATATAAGAAGGGCTGGGTTATGCGTGCGATACGTTCTTTTTATTTGCAAGCTTGCATGAAGAACGTGTCTGGCAAGTCCAGAGCAGATGGATCAGAAAGCTACAGCTTTTTAAAAACTTTGGCAAGAACTCCGTACCTTGTATTTTGGCAAGCACTGTGCATCTCATATACAAGTCTCTAAAGATTCTGCCCTCAGTTTGAGCCTGATTCAGAGACCCTTGCAAGTAATGGAAAAACTTCCATTGATAAACAGGAGAGCTATAAACCCCTTTTGACTCCACAGCACTGAAAGCAGGATCTGACCTAACTTTGGCAAAAGAAGTTACAAGAAGAGCTTGCAAATTCACACAGAAAAATTTTCAAAAAATACACAGTTGGTTTCTTGCACTGGTGGTGATAAGAAACAGCAAACATTTTGATAGCTACTAGACTTGATTTTCCTGCAAAATGTGCTGTGTGGAGGTTTTGCACTTTACAACATATGTTTTCACATACACTGAATAGCAATTTGGAGCGAAGAGATTGTAGTGGTTTGAAGTAGAATTAAGGGTTGCTTAGCCAGTCTCCAAGACAGTGTCCAAGACCTTGAACAAGAGAATAAGAAACGATTGAGAATTAACATGGAGGTTGTTTTTTAACTTTAATCTTCAGGAAGGACTGGATGAAGTCACTGAGAGCTGTCTGAAGAGGCCTTTGGGATTCGGAATGAGGCAGCACACAGTGCATACGGATTCTGAAGCCACAGGCGGCTGCTTATGCAAATCTTGGGAATCTAGTTATATTGCACAGGGCTACGTTTTAGTCCCTTGCAGCATTCTGTTAATTCCAAAAAGGTTATCCTAAGTGGCTGTTTTCAGCCACAGTGCTGGGTGTAGCTGGACTTCTCTCTGCTCTGATGTTAACTAGCATGTCACTTCTCACTGGATCTTGTTGTCTGGAGTTACTTACTTTGCGATCACAAGTACATATCAGGTTATTTCCATTATTTTAAAAGGCCCTTGAAGTTCCAGTGGAAACCACGGATAATGACTGATAAGTAAGAGAATGATTAGTGAATCTGCCAAGATGTTGTAATACAGGAACATCACAGAATTCTGAGATGATAGAGAGGGGAAGGAAGGAAGTCATCAGGGAGCCAACAGCATCTGGAGGGAGGTGATCAGGCAGTTCAGAGCAAATGGAAAGAAAAAAAACAGATTAATAGGAGGCTTTTACAAGATAATACTGTATTTACTTTCATTCAGTGATAACTAGAAGCCACACTGTCTGATTGTAGTTGCTATCCTGAGTTCCAGGTTAACACAGAAGAAAAGATGGGTATTTTTAGCTGGTTAGTTGATCTTCTTACCGTGTTTTGTAAGTTCTTCAGTTTGTTTTAAAGAACACCTGCAATGCCAAAAAATAAACCCTGCCCCTTGATGACCATGATTCTCAAACCTAGTTATAAAATGCCTTTGTTGCTGAAGTGGGGACCTTGATGTGTGCCTACAGTTTTCTTGGCTTCTGTAGATGAATGTCAGTGACACGTCAGCCTGTTTATCAAAACTGCCGAGCCACAGTCAATATTGTGTTTGTTTGGTTTCTGGGAGGTGATGACTTTATTAGCCAAAACTATTGAACTGTGAGTTATGCCTAATTGCTTTTTTTTTTTTTTTTTTTTTCTCTCTGGCATCTTATTGTNCTTTTTTTATTTTTTTTTTTTTTTGCTCTCTGGCATCTTATTGGGGTATCTCTAGGAAAATAAGAATATTTACAGGTCAGGCCACCAAGCCTGAAATAAAGTAAGCTCTTCTGGAGCTCTGGTTCTTTGAAAGAACCAGTTGTCCTTCTGTGGAGCTCTTTCCTGTGATGTGTGCCATGAGTCACATCGCCAGGCTGCTCTGGAGACTGCTTTCAGTAGTTATTGTTTAGAATACATACACTAATGTTTTCCTTCAGCTATCCCCTCCTTCAGCTGCTTACACATATATGAGAAAGGACGTAGACAAACATTTGAGCAAAATATTTATCTGTTTCTGTTAATGGAATCTTGGATCTTGGAGTTTTTTCTTCTGTTCTTGTTTTTGTTTTTCAACTTCTATAATTACGTTGACATGAAATACTAGTACTCAGATTTTTAGCAGCCTTCAATTTGCCTCATTTTTTTTTAAAGAAGACATTTCTACTATTTTTGAAAGTGGTATTTTGTTTGTGATTTCAATTTATATAGTGCTCTTACTGTACTTTGCAGTTTATAAGATACATACTAAGGCAATCATTGTCCTTATTTTTGTGCTTAGAACTGAACTATGGTCATAGAGTGATACTTGTTATACGAGTCATATTTGGGAGTATAAGCATGCATGCACATCAACTGTCTTATCCTCCAGTATTTTTATCACTACTTTAGTTTTTTTATACTTAAATTTAAAGAATAGCTCAGTTAAGGCACTGCTGTTGAGCTGATAAATAGAAAGAGCAGTTGGCAGAAGTATTTTAGAGATCAGCCCTTTCAGGAAACTCATTTGTTATTCTTCTGCAGCCAGTTTGAGATGAAGCTCAGTCATCTCACTTCTAATTGCACAAATTGTGGTGATTCAGGATGTGCTTGCAAGGCAGCGTGAGGGTCAAGTCTCGTCATAACGGACGGGGAGGAACACAGATGAATCACTGCCAACAGAGCAGAGAATCTCCCCTTTAGAAAACAGGATTGGACAGAATGCCTTTATAGAACTACAGAGCAGCAGATTTCAACAGGATAAATATAAATACTGGAAATCTGTTAGGCTTGATGTAGGTAACATGTAAATCTTCTCATCACTGAGAACACCAACGGGGCTTCCTAGACATATGAAGATGGATAAGCAGAAGCAATTCTTCATTTGCATCTGTCTGTGCTGCTTCCTGAGTCCTTTCCAACAATTACCTGCTTTATTTGTTTAGATAATTTTCTTATTTGTATGTTTGTTTATTGTTTGTTTCTGTGTTGTTATGGTACTGACAGTATCTTTATATATGGCATATTTAGATATCATGGGTATTTTTAAAATTCTTTTTCATGTGTTTAAGAAAATTCAGAATAGAAAAAATGATGGGAAAAAGATCAGCAGTGCCCTAAGGAATGATCTGTAGAAGGCAAGGCTCTTAAGCAATGGCATCTAGAAGACAAATATGCAAGACACTGTGACTATGAATTTACTTTCATGAGAAAGGGAGGAATCTCATACAAAAAGAAGTCAGACAAAGAAAAAGTGATGTTTTTAAAATTTAAAGCAATGTGACTGGAAAATCACTATGCACTCTGGACCAGAAATTTACTGGATAACCTTCTCTTAACATGTCTACCTATTGTGCTGATCCCCACATCATATGATCACAGGCATATATTCCCTGTGTAATCCTTTTTCTAAAAATGACAGAGATATATTATCCCTCTGCTGAAAGTAATGCCAAACAAACAGATCTACTTAGAAGATAAATCCACATTTAAATGTTGCAGAGATTTTGTACAGCCCAAATTTCGAAAGTTTTGGTCTTGAGCTTTCGCTCATGCGTGTGTAAAGGTGTGCAAGCTCCCACCTGCATGTGAGCACTTTTTGCACATTGTCAACTACTTATACGTGCAGTGAGGGGGATGAGGCTGTCTGTGTATGTGGAATTTCTGTTTCCCGCTCATGCAAGTGATTAAATCTGGCATTTTTACATGCAGGTGGTGATGCACCAAATGTTAAAAAAAAAAAAAAAAGCAATTCAGGTTGCGTTTAAAAGAGATTTCAAAATCTTTATGTCTTCCCTTTAAAAGGGAGTGTTTGGACAAGGTGTAAGAGGAAAATGATAAAGGAGGATAAAGTGGAACTTTAATTCATAACCTCTTTTACATGCAGATTTGAAGTTTTATTCCCTCCTGTGCTCATTTTTTTCAGTCTTGTCTTCTGTTAATACTTTTAGTGCACTGAAAATGTAAATTAGATTTTACAGACAAACTCTTTTGGACAAAGGCCTTCACTTCTTAGTCTTTCCTTTAGCTCCTGCAAATATAAGACATACAACAGTATTTTAAGCTGATAGAACATTAAAGAGGAAATCTGATAGTGGGGTTTGATGTGGTTCTGATGGGCTAAGTACAAAGGCAAGGTGATGTTTATAGGTAAAGCAAAGTTCATAGTTAAAGGTAATATCTCTTCTGAGACCAGTCAGAGTAGTTGTAAGAAATAGGCAAACATTCAAGCACGAGAGCTGCAAGGTATACAGAAGACTGTTCTTTTTTTGCAACAAATTTAATTGTTCTTGTGGGAAGAGTGTCAGAAGAGCTGGAAGAGAGGTTTCTCCAAGAAAAGGGCCTTGAGTGTGTATTGGGAGAAAAGAATGTGTTACTGAAGCAGAGGTATGACCAGAAATGAAGTACAAAGTAGTGAACCAAAGGGAGAAGACAACCCCTCAAGTGTTTATGACATAGTAATTTATGGAGCACACATTTGAAGAACATGTTGTATTTGTGGACACAGATCAGAAATTTTTACGACTATACCACTTCATTTATCATCATGTAGAATGCAGAGATTGAAGTAGATTTTATAATCTCACCAAATATGGCCCTTCTCACAGTTTTTACCTTAGAACTACTACTTAGTACTGGAACTACTACTTAGTAGTGCTACTAAGAAACCCGTGATGATGATCATAGATATTACTTAAGCAATATTTAGTTTGTGATGTTTTAGCTCATTTGTTATAGCATAGTTTTCTTACAGAACATGTTGCATAAACAATTTGGAGAGAAGACCCAATCTCAGCAGGCACAGTATGGGCCATACACTATGGTTTTCACAGCTATTTTAATCCACACTGATGCCATACTGTTTTGAAACCCACCAATGTGTTTTTTATTATTCGGTTCATAGGTCAGGATGGTTTTTCTCATTACCTTTGAATACGTGTAGTGAGCATCTCTTGTAGTTTTGCTTCCTGCCAGGTACATACTGACAGCTTCTGAATTTATCTTTTCATGGGAGTGGGATTGGGATAAAGACATTCTCTTTTGGATTCCAAGGTGCAGCTGAGTCTTTGTGACACACTGAAGACCAGTTACAGTTAACAGTAGGTTGTTCTTACCGTATTGCTTATTTTTAGATCCTTACATCATTGCCAAACCTGCTGGTGAGCTATGCAGTTTTTGGCGTCTTAGGAAAGACATGACTGTGCAGAAAGGAATGGGAGAACCAAATTCTTGTGTCTCTTTTGCCTTTTCTTTTTCTCTCCTCAGACATATCTCTGCAGAATGACAGCTGTGTTACGTTCTCAAAAACACTTGAGTAAAGACCAAAGGAAAGGCAAAGTTATATTTGTGCTTCTCTGGGACTTTCCCAGCAGTGATTACTGATTCTCTTATCCCTCTGGCACTTTTGAGCCATGAGAGCCTCCTTGCTGCTGCCAGACTCTCTATAAACAGTTGTTCAAACACTTTGTTTGAAGGTTGCCGTTTAAAAAAGGGGCCCCAATGTTAAATGTTCGAATGCCCTCAATTTCTACCTAAGGGCATTTCATAATTTTCTGGATTTGGACCAGCATCTTCCCATGTCTTTTTACTTCCTAGTGTAAATGCCTTGATCAGAAGGAAGAGCTAGAGCTTCTTACACCTCTGTTCCTGTCAGCAGACAAATGTTATCATTTGCATCAAATGCGCTGTTGGTATTTGAGAGGTCTAGCGCTCCAATGAAATAAAAAGCGAGACGCTATGTGTTGGGCATGTACAACACGCATGTTTCAGTGTTGCCTTTTTTTCTTTTTCATTTTGGAAAAGCATAATTTTATCATGATGACATAATTTCACACCTCTTTTGAAAAATTTTCCTTTACTCATTTTATGCATTTTCACCATTGTTTTATACCAACACAGTTTGCTAGATGTCTAGGCTGAGAAAATAAGAGGACACAATGAAAAAGGTCTGGCGGTTATTCATTTGGAGATAGACTTGGATGGTAAGATAAAGGAAGAACTCAAAACAACATACCAAGTCATGTGGCTGACATGCCAAAAGTTTCAGTGTGGTATTATCATGTGTTCTTGATTAGAACTGACTTAACATTGCATTGCGTTGTGACTCCCTGCATCACAAAACTATCAACATAGTAATAACCAGGAGACTAGAAACCTGTTAGCAGCCAACAGCCCAAGTGTTTCCTTTCAAAAGCTAGAGAAAATAATAGCAGTCTGCTTGTGTGGGGAAAGTGCTTGCTCAGTCATTTAGACATAAGGAAGACTTGACCTTCTAGGCACATGCTGCTGTGTACTGAAAGTGAGGAGGCTTTTTTATTTTATGTTGTATGCTCCATAGCTAGCTTTGATAAACCTTGTGGCACAAATACTGACCCAGGTGAGATCAAAATCTGGACAGAAGCAGCATCATCTGTTGCAAAAATCCCCGTGCAGCCAAGTTTCACACCTCACAAAGTTTCTGCATGCTCCCAAATTAGGTGTATTAGTTTTTTCTTTTGAATATGTGAACAGTAACTAAAATCAAAGAGAGAACTGGAACCCTTGATAAAGCAACAGCACAGATTATTTATGGTTGAGTATGATATATTGTTTAGGCTCTGCTTTAGCATCTGGCATGCTCTGGCCAGCGTAAGTATTATTGAAGATGATAAAAAACGATGTCCTACTTTACTGTGATCTTGTCCACTTGTATTGCAAGGCAAGAGTTCAGTGCTCTCTTTCTACATGATTTTTCTAGCTGGTTATTTTGCTTAAAAACCTGCTACATTTTAACCTAAGCAGTCATGCTTGTTGTTTGTTGCAGGTTCTAAAATCCAAAGAATTATCATCACCAGGACAGCGCTACATCGACAGCAAAGTAGTTAAAACACGAGCTGAAGGAGAATGGTTGTCTTTTGATGTCACTGAGGCTGTGCATGAATGGCTCCATCACAGAGGTGACGACAAGTGCTCTTTCCCCTCACTCCTGACCCAACTTCTCCATAAATTCAGCATCATTTCAGGTTCACTCCACATGTGAAAATCAATTCCACTTACTTTCATGTTTTGCAGACAGGAACCTTGGATTTAAGATAAGTTTACACTGTCCATGCTGCACCTTCGTGCCTTCCAATAATTATATCATCCCAAATAAAAGTGAAGAGCTTGAAGCAAGATTTGCAGGTAATAACAGAAAGACTTCTTAAAATGTCATTATTCTTGTTAACTGTGGAGAGAAACAAAGAGTTCTTACTGTCTCTTTAAAGCAGAATTTAGCTTGTTGAGGCTGTAAAGTAATAGTAATAGTTTGTAGTTAGGGCTATGGATGTGTGCTTCTTATGGACAGCAAAATAAGATAGTGCAAGTATATCAAGATCACATAGCTTCCCTTTTGTTTTTAAACCAAGTTTCAGTTCCAGAAAAGGGAATTGTTACTTAATTGGCATTGACTGTAGAATCATTACCATTACATACACAATATAGGCATATGAGAACCAACCCAAATTCTGTTTGTGAAATTCTCATTTACTCAAGTATGATTTGGCTCATTTATTTGTTTTTCAAAGATTTGGCTATATTCTGTCTCAAGTATTATATTTTTTTACCATTGTTCCGCTGTGTTGGATTGTTTTATTTTTCCTCTTATATATATACATAGGCATATATATATATGACTAAGGCCACTGTGCATATTTACTATGAATTTTAAAACTGCAATTATGGCATTTGATCACTGTAATTGTGTATGTTACAAAATGAAAAGTCTATCTTTTTAGATAGCATTATCTGCTTCAGGAGGTTAGTTTTCAAAAGGCTTAGCCAAAAGCATAATGCTCACTGTTTGAACTGCTGCAAAAGGACAATGCCTTGAGTTCTTTTGCCCATGCTCTGGCCAAGATAAGAAGCTAGTAAAGCAGTTAGTGTTTCAAGAGAGAAAATAAAAAATGTGGGGTCACTGATTTCCACTTCAAGAAGAAATGCTTTGATCAATGTCCTTGCCATAGGCATGCAAACGAAAGGCCTGGAATAACTGATTTCCTGGGGAAATTTAAAAAAATACATATTGCGAAGGTCTTTTCTGTTATTCCAGCATTTGGGTTAATGTACTGAAAAGCCATTCTGATGGCTCTGAATGTGGGATGGCTGATAAGATAGATACATAAGAACTGTGAATGTCTTAATGCTACCACTTTGCCGATAAGCACGTTCAGCTGACAACATCATTGCCCAGTTTCTGAGATAATTTTTAAAGAGATAGTTTATTTAATTTGTTAAGAAAAAGCAACACAATGTTTATCACCAAAATGTATTTTTTGAAGGTATTGATGACTACACATATTCCAGTGGTGATGTGAAAGCTTTAAAGTCCAATAGGAAAAAATACAGTGGGAAGACCCCACATCTTCTGCTAATGTTATTACCCTCCTACAGACTTGAGTCGCAACAGCCCAGTCGGCGGAAGAAGCGTGCTCTAGATGCTGCCTATTGCTTTAGGTAACTATGCATCTGCGTCCTATATGCTTATATAATTATACCAACATAAGTCCCCTTGAGATGTAATGTAGTTGCTGATAACATAAGCTGAGGTTTCTTTTTGATAAGTGTTTATATCTGCTTCCCAGGGAAGTTAATGGCAAATGCGGTGCTTATGGCCTTAGAAAGCAGGAAACTGAGCTCCATTTGGGACGATTCCCAGGCTTATCAGACCCATAATTATAGGGAAATTGTCAGGTCCACTATGTTCAACTGCTCAGATATGCCATTCAGGAGGATCTGGAGAAAAATGCTTACTGATTGATTCTCCAAGGAAGCCATTAGCTTTGGCACCGCCATGCCTAGGCACCTGATTTCAGTTATGCTGTAAGCTGTTGTTGGTGTTGTGAGTTATTTGTTTGTGAACTGCTGGGAATCAGAATTTCCTGCATGTAAAGCATCTTTCAGGGTGCAAGCACCTGGATTGTTTTCTGCCCCCTGTGCAGGCTTTTCTTACTGATGCATTTGTCTCTATTTTATTTCCAGGAATGTGCAGGATAATTGTTGCCTGCGTCCACTTTATATTGACTTCAAGAGGGATCTGGGCTGGAAATGGATTCATGAACCTAAAGGGTATCATGCTAATTTCTGTGCAGGAGCCTGCCCATATTTATGGAGCTCAGATACTCAGCACAGCAGAGTAAGTTACAACTTTGGTAATTTTAAGCTCTGAACCGCAGGGTGAAATACATTTCTAGGACTGTCATCAGTACCAATGCCAGAAGTTTCCATTTATTATCCTAATAACAGGACGATGAAATATGGCCCTACAGAGGGACCTGCACATGACTTCAAGCTATAATTGAAGCAGAGGGCATGTATTGTTACAGAGATTTATTTTTGATATGTTCAGCAATATGGCACATGGATGTATCAAATAGTGCTTCTGAATATTAACAGGGTGTAGCTTTGGAAGGCTGCCTGAAAAGGGGACCTTTCACTAAAGAGAATAAGTGAAAGATGGCACAGATGGCACAGTGAAATCTTTCAAGAGGCACCAAGGGAGACAGTCTCAGAGTAACAGTGTGGCTGAGTTACCACCTAATTATCACCTCCTGTGTGATCTGCTGTTCTTCATTTCTATTGTTGTTGATCTGCTACCAGAGCAAGAAAGGGTCTGAATCTACTACCATTTCATGAAAATATGCCAATACATGTATTTATTCTTTTACTCTAAAAGTTCTCACACTTTGAAAATTTATAAGTGAACTAGAGACACTTTGTCTGGGACGGCAGCGAACTGATGTGAGTGTGGAATGATGACTTTTATTTTAGTGATTTTAGCCACCTACCTTAGCATGAGCAGAATAGTGTTTTTATGTGCTTATTTCTCTCTACTGACAATAAGGCTGTCTAGACAGTAAATGTTGAGGCATGCATTGGCATGACAGATATCACAAAGTGAGACTTTCATCATCAGATTCACAGTAATAGTGATATCTCCTGCTCTTCAAGCCGCCTTTAAACTATCAGATCAACATTAGCCAGCAGTGAGAACTCCTCGTGTCAAAGGGGGGCAGTTTTCTCTGCCTTTGGTATGTGAAACTATTGTAGTCTAGGTCTGTGTTTGCCTTGAGCTTAACCAGCTAAGTGCAGGTTGCCTTCATGGCCATCACTGGCTGGGTCGTTACGATATTAGCAATGTCAGCAGGCCCAGGTATAACTGGCAAGTATGTTCCCTTGCTGATGGGCGCTAATAGTGTGCGCAGTTTGGAGCAGCACTTGTTTTTAAGCAAAGAGGAAGAATAACTGTCATGGTCACAAATATGTGGCTTGGATAGTTACCCAGGGAGTCCAAAGTTGCTTAATAAAGTGAGCAGTGTTGCTGTCCTGAACAGATCTTCTGTCTCCCTAAGCTGTAAATGTTGTGCTGAAGCTCTAGGAAAAGGTCACGTGGTGTTTAGCTAACGCGTTAACGGCATCCTCGGAAATACCGATGCATCATCAGCGGGAAGCCAACATACTGCCCGTGCAGGGAGCCGTGCGTACGGGTCTGACGCAACGGAGGCTCCCGAGCTGGTGACGCTGCTGCAGTGACTGCCCGTAAGAGCGACTGCTGCTGCAGTCGGATTAAAGGACCCGCTAAAAAGTAGCATGAGAGGAGCAGCAGAGAGCTTGTGCGCTGGTGGACTCCCTTCTCCAGTGCAGCTGTAAATCCTGGGGCTGCAAATGGTAACCTGAGGACATAAATGCAACCCTTCCAGTGTTGTCTGACATGGGAATATCCTTACAATGCATGTGGTAATTTAAAGGGTGACACTCCAGGCGTGTACCTGTTCTGGAATCGGTCAAGTTAAAAGCTTAGGAAACACCCAGGGCTGACAACGGATTGAACTGGAGAAATGCATTAAAATTTTAACGTCCGGGAATCTTCCTGTTGACTGGAGAGGACTCCCTGCCAGGCACCATCAGAGGAAACGAAGCAGAAAGGAATTTGGTTTGCAGAGTGTCAGGAAGGCAGGGATAACCGGCTTAATCACCCCTTTCTCCTCTCTCCTTTTAGGTACTCAGCTTGTATAACACCATAAATCCCGAAGCTTCTGCCTCTCCGTGCTGCGTGTCCCAGGATTTAGAGCCCCTCACCATCCTGTACTACATTGGCAAAACGCCCAAAATTGAACAGCTGTCCAACATGATCGTCAAGTCCTGCAAATGCAGCTAAAGAATACCCTGAAACAGCATGATGTGTGTGTATTAAAAAAAAATACCAAGGAAACAAGAAAGAGAGAGAGAAAGAAAGAAAAATGAAAACCCAGGTTCATCAGTGTTAAAAGAAAAAAAAAAGAAGAAAAAAAGCGGTACTAGTTTGAACTGTTTGAAAGTTTGTTTTGTTATTTTTTTAAAAACTGGCATCTGAAGCAAAACATTGAAGGCCTTTTTCCTACATTTCACCTACACATAGTGTGAGATAGACAAGAAGCAAAGTTAAAGGAAAAAAAAACCTTTTAAAAAATAAACACTGGAAGAAATTTGTTAGTGTTACTATGTGAAAGGAAAAAAACAGGAAAATCCCATGAAGTGGAGTTGCTGTATCTGTCCCATGCCTTACTTGATCTCTCTGTATTGTACGCAATAGGCATCCTACCCATTCCTCTTAGTTTTAGAGTTAACAGTGCATTATTTATTTGTATGTAAAAACTATCAAACGAACATTTCCATATCACCATTTGGAAAAAAAGAAAACCAGCATATGTGGACAAAGTGGAGACCAAATAAGCTGTCAGAAATGCATATAAAGCCTAAAGGAACTCAACCTCAAAAGATTCTGAAAAGTAATGGCTAGTTTAGTTCAATTTAAATAGAATTCAATTATTACATTGTTGAGAAACTCTGCCTTTAAAATACTTTTTTTTTTCATGCCAACTGCCTAGGAAGGCTTCTTGTAAGGTCTCAAACCCTTGTTTTAAATACTGAATAACTTACTAATAAAGGACACTCTGTTTCAGTCTCAAAGACAAGTCTATAAGATTTTTTTTTACTGTAAATGATTTAAAATGTCAGTTTAGTAAACCAGTGAAATATTTAACATGTACTGGTCTAATCTTCAGACCTTAATATGTTGCTGTATAGCTATGCTATGGGATTTTTTGTTCTTTTGGTATATGTAACCATACCTAGAGTATTACAATAGGTGGGTAGTAAAAGCCAGCTTAATTGGAAACATACCTGTAGATCTCTATTTGTAAACTATTAAAAAAATAAGTACTTTATGTGTAATGTGTAAATTTTCACCATATTTTTGTACTCTGTAATACTGTCAGCTCTCATGAGTTTGAATTTGAATTTGGGGCTCTTTTTGATCACTCAGAATCATGTGTTTCCCTCTAGCTGGCCAGTATGAGTAGAGTCCCTATATTTTGACTTGCACTACAAATACATGTTTTATAATAATTGCTATACATGTGCTTTGTATATTGTTCATCATTATGACATAAGCTACCTGACTCCATTTGTTTTTTGTTTTATAAAAAGGATGGATTAAAAAGACCTTTCCTTCCCTCCTTCCCTCACTCCTAATTCATCCCCATGGGTAACGTTTGAATCGCAGTGTGATTCAGACTTCTAAGCCTTTTTAATTTTTAATTTTATTCTTTTTCTTTGGCTATAGACTTTAAACAAATGGTCAGGGAGCGAGATTTTTCAAGAAAAGATGTGCCGGCCTGGCCGAGGCGAGGCAAACCCTTACAGAGAATGACATTCACCACTGTGCAGAAGGCTGGGACGAAGCGGAGGCCTCAGCGGTGCCCTCGGAGCAGGGCGCGAGCAGGGACCGTGTCCCCGCGCCGGCCCGTCACGCAGCAGGGACCTTGCCCTGCCGCTGGGCTGCAGGACTGATCCTGCTCCTCTTGCGGTTAGGAGACTTGTCTTAACTTCCCAAAGGGCACGGCAGGCCCCTGAGGGCTACGGTGCATGTAAGGAATTGCAGGATCGGCCCCTTGATTTTGTGAGCTCGGTCAAAGTTTTCTTTTTTAATTGAATTTGCATAAAAAGCTTTTTTTTTTTTTTTTAAGGAAAAACAAAAATGTTCCTAGGATCTTCTTCTTATTTGCATACTTGTGCAAAAAACCTGCATCATTCATTTAATGTTAAAAAAATCCCCAAACTAGATTAGTAAAATAATCTTGAAGATGAGACGCTCAGTTCATTTCACATGATAAATGGTTTTGCGTGGCAAAGCTTGAAACTGTGCTAGAAACAAACTTTGTGGATGAGAAGGACATTTTCTGTCATTGATCTAAATGCTAACAGGAAGATGCTCCTGAGCTTTCAGTTTTAAGAAGTGCAATTTCTTCAACTTCAGCAGAACACTGATGTAAATCTGAAGTACCACAGCGGCTTGCACACGTTGCCCCTCTGGTCTTCAGCAGAGCCTATGCTTGTTGCCTACATGGAAATGTAGCCCCACAGATGATTTAATCCCACACATTGACTCAGCGCAGAGGAGGAGGTATGTTAGACTGTTGATTTATTTAGTGAGTTAAGATTAACGAGTGAAAAATCTGTCCTGCTAACACTTGCGTGAGCCAGATTTACCCCAGCGAGAAGATGCACTGAACTCAGTGAAACTCCTCAGGGTAGTAAATACTCTGGATTTTGCTGCATAAAACAGCAAAAGTAGTTTTATCAGGTTCAGTATGAGAACTGTATTTTTGCTGGACAGGAAAGGGAGCAAAAATGAACACTTTTTGAAAACCTTAAAGACATTTTTGCCAATCTCTACCATGTGAATGCAGCTCAAAGCCAGTTTTGAAGCTTGCTGAATAGGAGACACCGTGGTTGTCCAACTGCACTCACTATGCGCTGGACGCAGCTGAAAATTTCAGCTTAGGTTTGGAGTTTTTGCTCTCTGAATCTAAGTATAAAACCTTATTTCTTTAAGTCATTACCCCAGAATCAGATATATTTTTGTTTTTACTTTCTTTTTTTCCTCAGAAATGCACTGATACTATTTGAAATGCTCTTATTACAAAGCTCCTACAAGCCGGGGGAAAGGGGCTTATTAGACGTATATTTCCCTTTAGTTATCAAGGATGCTAGGCCTGATCCTACAATGTGCAAAACTCCCGGACAAAATTCCGCTCTACAGGGGGGGATATTGTGAGGCCTAAGCACCTCTCGGATCTGATGTTAATTCCCCCCGAGTGAGACTTAGATGGGACTTCAACAGCTCAAAGACCTTGTACCAGAGGGTTTCATAGGAAGAGATGATTACCACTGTCTCCCAGCAAAGTCACTGAGACCTGGTGATACCCAACACTTGGCAGGACATGTGCAGCCCGTTGAAAAATTGGACCCAACAGGGTTGGATAGGGCTGAGGGGGAATCTTCGCACTTAGCTGAGTGGGTTAGGACAGCATTTTTTGTGTGTGTTTAACAACAATACAATTGTATGGTTGGCATGGTTTAAAGGAAAAAAAAAAGAAAAAAAGAAACATAAGGACAGCTGTGTTGTACTTTGGTGATCGATTACTCTGTATTTTAACACATTGTATGTCTGTTTTTGTGGTGCTCTAGTGGTAAATAAATTATTTCAATTATATGCTGGTGTTGCTTCCCTATGGCTGTACTTTTCTAAAGTAGCAAATTCCTTAGCTTTGTCAGTGCAAAGCATTTTTTTGTGTATGCGACCTTGACATGGTACAGCATAGACCGAGGTTGAGAAAACCATCTAGGGTAAGAATGGATCACTTCTGCCCTAAGGATTGCTTTCCCTTGAGTGACTGCAAAATATTTGTTGGCTTGCAGGAAAGAAATGGCTCTTTCTGTTGGGAACAGCAGTGTCCCCTGCAAAGCCAGGACAGAGAGTGCCCTGGATGGGAGAGGCTTTACCCCACACGCCCCTCGTCCAAGTCATGCACTGCTCATCCAGAGCCTCTTTGGCTTTGGTAATGGATTGAAACTCAGATCCAATAAGCCTCAAAANTTGGGAACAGCAGTGTCCCCTGCAAAGCCAGGACAGAGAGTGCCCTGGATGGGAGAGGCTTTACCCAACACGGCCCTCGTCCAAATCATGCACTGCTCATCCAGAGCCTCTTGGCCTGCAGTTACGTGGCTGCAGATGGTGACCCATATCTTTGGTAATGGGTTGAAACTCAGATCCAGTGGGCCTCAAAACAGCTTATTCCTTGTTTCTGCAGTGTGGTGGGAGGCGAAGATGATCTGAGTCCACTTCTAGGACATCCTTCAGCAGAGCTCAGTGGAACTGTTGCTTTAGCACCCTGCGCTGGCTTGTGTGCAGGGTGAGGTTGTGTTTTGGATGGGAAGCCCAAGCTGGAATGCAGGAAATGGTGACTTTTACAGCCAGAGTGGCCAAGTGCTGGAACTGGTGGTCCAGTGCTTGTGGCATCTCCGTCCTTGGAGATACTTAAGAGTATTAGGGGAGCATCGCCCCTTCCCACCTAGGCCATCCTGGGACTCTGCAAGCATCGTGGCCTTGCCCAGGCATTCTTTCTGTCCCTGGCAACGTGCACATGAGAAATGCTGGTTCACTATTGCCACAGCTATTTCGGTTTGCTAACAGCAGACCTGTAGCTGCATGGAAGTGGTTTCCCTCAACAGGAAATATTCTGCAGTTTATTGCAAGCTTTTCTTAGTGTGCTCTGCAATACACAGTCACATTATCTAAGCAAACAAGAATCAAGGAGCTTTGCTTTACTAGACCTTCTGCAGCTCCAGCCATGTGAAGAATAAATAAAACTCAGAGGGGGAAGGGCTGCAGGATATAACTTTTATCGACTCTTAGAAGTTGATAAAATCATCCATGAAATGCTTCCACATGGAGGCTGCTCACAAGAAGGGCTGAACATCTGCTGCTCCTGGTGGCTTCTCGGAGATCTAAGGGGTGCATAGCATTTCTTGGCACGGGAGAAAGGATATGTTTATGCCAAATTGTTTAGTGTTATTGTGATAAATTATAACAAATGGCCCCCGTGGTCTGTGAATATGTGTTTAAGAATGCAATTTGGGATGAGCATAAAAACAATCTTCGGGGTCATTTAACCACAGTTATACTCTAGTCGTATAGTGGTCTGTCTTAATTGATTTCAGTGAGTTTATACTAACATAAAATGTGGTCCTGCAAACATTGTCAGATACTAATTTTCATTCTATTTTTAGTTATATAACTATAATTACATGCTTTTGACATGAATGTAATCCGCCAGCCCCATCCTTGCGAAAGGTGGCCCTCACAGACTTCTCGCAGATGAGACTACTTGACAGTTCTGGCTGCTTTATTTCCGAAATCAATGAATTTTGAGAGATTTTGAGGAGCAATGTTGATGGGAGCTTTTAGCTAGAATCGTGGTTGCATAGATAATTAAGGAGGCACCAAGTGGAGGGAACACACTGTACTCAGAGAGGTTTTATAGTGTGGGGCTGAAAATGTGGGAGCTGTCCCACGATAATGAGATGTAATCAAAGAGCTACGCCCAAATGAAAGTAAACTATTTATGCAGAATATTTTGCTTCAGGGTTTGTCTTTTTCTTTCACTAACACATCCTCTCCAGGCTGTATCAGTGAAGCTCTTGCTGATCTGCTTGAATCAAACTGTGGTTAATAAATGTTGAATATTCAATATAGGAAAAAAAAAAAAAAAAAAAAAAACATGTAAATGTCTTGAAAACCAGTTTTTAGGCCAAAATCTGCCTCTTAGATCAGACGGAACAGATTCTATGAGGAGCCATGAGTTCTGGAAGAAAATAAACTGAGCGGTTATGTAATTATATGTGGTTATAAAGTAGATGTGAAGTAATGTAGTTGGCTTGTCAGTGGGTATGGGTGTAACAGTATTTCCTTCATCTGTATAAAAATAAAATTAAATGGAACAGAAAGCTGATGAGAACTTCCAATCAAATTTGATATGTTCATTTAATGAAGTAACCTGTTGGAATCCAATACAGTATCCCTTGGGTACAAACCTTTCTTAAAACGTGTGATGGTCCAAGAAACAAATGTTGCCTTTGAGTAGAGCGCTAATGCGCAATCAAGATGATGGCAGGAAAGGAGGAAGGGTCAGTAGTCATCCATCTCTGGGTCTCAGTACTGTTTGCAGGTACTGTAGTCTCCCCTTCAAAAAAACCCAAGCAACTTCCTAGAGCAAAAATATTTGCCATAAGATAAGGAACAGGCTAGATAGATAGATACAAATGGCAAATGAGACTTGAGTCTCTTTTTATGCAGTGAAACACACTGTGAGGAAACAGAGCAAAGTTCTTACATAACATTTCTTCCAGCTATTTAGAGATGGACCAAACCAAAATGTTAACGTGTGAGTCCACATTTTACCAAAGTCTGAAATCAGGTGGTTAGAGTTCTGATGTAATGTTCGAGCCTGAACCACTTTTCCAAAATCTGGTTAGGCCCAGCAACTGGTTTATAAACAACCTTTAATGGCCACGTTCAGTGCTAGGGTGTGTAAGGCCTCAAGGTTCCAGCAGGATCAGGGACATGATCGTATCCCCTGTACTCGGCCCTGGTGAGACCGCAGCTCGAATAATGTGTTCAGTTTCAGGCCCTCACTACGAGAAAGACATTTGGGGTGCTGCAGTGTGTCCAAAGGAAGGCAATGAAGCTCATGAAAGGGCTGGAGCACAGACTTACAAGGAGCAGTCACTCCTTGTGAGGGAACTAGTGTTTAGTCTGGGGAAGAGGAGACTCAGGTGAGACCTTATTGCTCTTTACAACTACCTTAAAGGAGGTTGTATTGAGTTGGAGGTCTCTTCTTCTCCAGAAGAGATTCTTCTCCAGAATAACTACAGGTGGAACAAGAGGAAATGGCCTCATGTTGCATCAGGAGAGGTTCAGGTTAGACATTAGGAAGAACTTAGTCAAGCATTAAAACAGGCTACCCAGGGAAGTGGTGGAGTCACCGTCCCTGGAAGTGTTCAAGAAACGTGTAAGGAAGGCACTTATGGGCATGGTTTAGCAGGCATAGTGTTGAAGGGTTTATGGTTGGACTCAATGACTTTGAAGCTTTTTTCCAACTCTAATGATTCCATGATTCTAAGGTGCCAGAAGTTCTTGCACGTGAGTGGCTTTGAACATGCCAGGAGCAAGCCTGGCAGCGTTTTCTTTTATTTCTTCTGGAGCTAGAAAGACTTGCAGACCTAACCGCCCTTGGTTGTAATGGCAGTCAGAGGCAGCTAGAGTATCCCTGCACATCGTGTTGGTTCCCAGCAAATTGATAGTGTGATACCAAGCCTTTAGATATTCTTAAGCGATTCCTTATTCTTAAGTGATTAAAAGACCAGCACTATCACTGGTGTGATGGGTTTTATGCCATTCGATGGAACCCATGGGAAAAGAGTTGATGGCTTCATTCCAGTTCCTGGTGTAAACTTGTTGGCAGTCTCGAGGGACATGCAGATTTATTTCATTCATCATAAGGAAAAATATCTTTATCTGGAAAAACCCGCTTTCTTCCTCCCCTCCCCCCACCCCTTTGGAAAAATGTAAATACAAAAGACAAAATATGCAGCAGTTCATGGACAAGTTATGCATTCCACTGCAGTGTGTAACCTGTTCTCAAAGAGGTGGTCTGGATCAATTTTTGAGCATTTGGGAGAGAATCACGGGTTGGAAATATTCAAAATATGTGGTTTCCTCCACTTCTGTGACAAAAAAGGCAATAGGCAATAGGCAAATAAGAATATTATTTGATTTCTTTTTCTACCTTGATATCTAGTTATGATGTGTGTAACACAGGGGATGAATCATTTCAGTTCTTGAGTCTCAGATGCAGCCAACTGATTTAGGCAGAGCCAGGTCACAGAAAGCAGAGCAGTGAACATGAATACAGCAGAAGGATTATATCAGCATAAGGTCCAGGCCCTAAATGTAGCCATAGGAAAACAGCACTGGATTTTCCTGTATTTTTTGCTTTAGCCTTGGCTGTAGTTACATAGCACAAAGGGCCGTTTCTATTTCTCATTACTTTGCCTTGGAATAGAGGAATCTTAAGGGAGATAGAGTTCTACCGGGGAATAACTGACAGTCATTAATATATTTTGAGATATTTATCAGACAGGAGACATAATTAAAATGAGCTATTAACAAGACCGTAAGTAACACTTCCAGTAACTAAACATCCCCTAACTGCTCTTCCGGCCTCTATTTTAGTGTTAAAAGTACCCTCACTTCTTTATAGTAACAAATGATGTCTATTATGTATTTGAAAATTCAGCCAATATCCCAAGAACTGAGCAGGAGACCTCAAGAGCTAAAACCATGAGTTGCTCTCTTGCCAAGTCTTTTTACACAGTTCTGTAACTCAGTGAGGTTCTCTGCAAGCTGGACACAAAATAGGATCTCAAATGCTCTCTCAGTAGTGCCAATCCATATAAATAATACAAACACGTTGTGTCTTCCACAAGACCCTCAGGACACATCCAAATAGCTATCTCGTTGAATAGTCCTTCCCCGTAGATAGGTGGATTTCTCAAATTAAACAATTAATCCCATAGTGGGATGGTCCTGGGTTCCAGTGCTTCATGCAGTTATACAAGTTTGATTAGTTAATCCAGACCAAGCAGTCTGTATCAACTCTGTTTCTCTAGTGAGAGACCACCTAACTCTTCCTAGATGGGGTAAGTTAGTTTCATGTCAGGCATTTGCTCCTCAGTAGCCGATTCGGGGGTTTCACCTGCTTTTCCAGCTGAGCTAGGTTGCTTCATTGCTTCACTAGCCATGACCTGTGAAGTGACAGAAAAATTTCTTGTATCTCTCTCCAACCCATGAGTTTGTCCTGCTGTAGTACACCAGCTTCATAAACCAACCTCTACCAGCCATTCTGCATACATTTGTTCTCATCCTGCTCTTCAAGCTCCTTTTATCCAAGGTCAGACCCAGAATCAATAGGGTAGCCATTCTCCAGATGCTTTTTGGAGGGAACTGTGTTGCTCCTTGCTCAACTTCTCAATAGCAAGGTAGAAAGCAAACCAGGGGTTTCCAGACAGCATTGCACCTTGGCTGAACTCTGGTACATGCTGAGGCTCATCCCACCCATCAACTTGTCCTTAATCTTGACTAACTTCTTCCTCTTTTATAAGCCGTGTTGGAGGAATCAGTGACTTGCTGCCACCCTACAGGCAGCCTATCATCAGAAGTCACTGAATTATGTATACAAAACCACGTATCCCAGGTTGAAGATATGAAAAGCACATCTATACACCAGCAAACAAGAATTTACATATGAGGAAAGGAAGGAATCATTTCATACTTGATCCATCTGTGTGGATGCATAGACTGAATGACATGTATAAATTTAGAGCTCTCTTTAAAATTTTCATTGGGCTATAATGTTTATATAGAATACTTTCTTCAGTATTCCTAAGTCTTTCCCTCTAGTTGTTAAGTATCATTGCGGTAGCTGGACAGCTTCACTAGTTATATTCTTAGCAATCTTACTGTACAGCCCTAGGGAGGGAAAAAGGAAATTTCGGAGCTTTTTCACTTCTGGGTTACTCCAGCAAGAGTAGGTTGTTTTTGTAACTTGTGTTGCTTATGCAGGAAATGACTTTTGGAGGCAACTGAGTGGAGCTGATTGGTCCTTTTCCCCAGCTCTCTTACATTAGTTTTACTCCAAATATTTTAACTGGGAACAAACCAGGATCTAATGACATGTAGACAAGAAAAGTCAGGCCCAAGTCAGGTCCAGTTTGTCTTTCAACTGGCAACTTCATAGATAGGGCATGTGCTTTTAAAAACTGTTTGACCACCAATTGGTGCAACAGCTTACATGAAAGCATCTGTGTTACACATTTGGCTTTGTATTTGAAGCATATCTCCAAAAAAAAAACCAAACATACAAAAATATGATAATTGCCAAAGAAGGAAATTGATCTTATTCTTACTTAAACTGCAACACATTGAAAGTATTGCTGCTATTCTAATACCCCCAACAGTACTGAAAACAAAGGTACAGAGCCTTTAATACAGACTTCAGTTCTTCTGGGCTTTGTGTATTGCATGTGCATATTATCATGCTGAACTTGGGGGGAAACTATCCTCTTCAGTTGCTTGTAGCTCTTTCTAATCATTTTCAGGCTGAACTCTTTTCCATATTGGAACTAAGCCCAAAGATAAACTTATCTGCAAAGTTTTATCAGACTTTGTGGAGATATCTCTGACTTCTGGGACAACAAGGGAGTATATTTGCCTCATATTCTCCAATCAGAAATACTGTGCATTCATAGCTTTCCTTGGAAGCAGAATTCAGTCACATGCACTCTAGATTCTTGGGGTCATACAGTTATACCACTATCTCAGCTTTCATTTCAAACATGAAAGCAAGTTTTCAATGTTCCTGAGTGTAAAAAAAGCTTGAAATCATGAGCTGTGTTGAATTAACACAGCAAGGTCTACCTGAGTCTGCTGAATAGCTGAAACAAAGAAGAGAGTGAAGTAGTGCCTATGTGGCTTTTCAATTTAGCAGATGTTCTGTACCCAGGAAAGGCTTTCCTCTCCAGCCCATACATATAATAAAAAATCTTTCATGTCAAAGATTTTTCCTCTTTCTTCTTTGATATTTGAAAAACAAGAATGAAAATTTCAGGTTTTCTGTTTGTTGTTGAAAAACAGAAAAATTCTTAGGAAACAAATAGCTTTCATTCTTGACAGTATTCTCTGCAGAAAGAATAACCCTCCCCATATCCTAGTATGATCTGATCCACCAGTATAGGTGTCCCAATGAGAAACTTTTCTGAAAGCACCGGAGCACAGCTCAGGTGCCCACACGCTGAGAAACGTGTGAAGGACTGCAGTGCCAGTACTCTGTACGAGCTACTGGGACATGCTGCTGCCACATTTGACACTTCTGAAAAGAGAAGCAAACTGCTCCAAGAACTGAACTAATGTTTCTGTACTCCTCACTTCCAGTTGGGTTTTTATTTGCTGCTGAGAAGTTGCAACCTGACATGAGAATGAAATTATGATGGGCCATTGAGATAAGGTAGGTCTGAAGAGAATTCAGACTGTGTTCAAGCATGTCTTGATGTTCAACAGAAAAACAAAATCTAAGCTTGAAGGAAGCTTATCTGGGAGGGAAAAATGATCACAAAGAACAAGAAGATCTGTATCCATCTCTCCAGAGCCAAAATGGCAGAATGAGAGGTTTTGAGTTTTGATACAAAACAAAGAACAGTGCATATCCTCTGTCAAAGCAGTAAAAAGCGAAGACAATCCTAGTGAAGTCACTTTCAGTCATGGAGTGGAAATAACTTCACTGCAGACTAGCTTAAGCATCACTGTGAACATGAGTGGTTTACCACTGTGCTCCTGATTTTTGAATTATACTTTTGAAATTCTTTCAAGGATCATCTGTACAGAACCTATTTGTATACAGGAATGAAAAATAGGTAACACTCAAATAAGAATGGAAGATCAAGGAAACTCTTTTGTAGCCTTTTTGTGTACATCACTGTTATATCTATATGTCCTGCTGGAATAATTATATGTTTTGTTTAGAAGACTTTGATTCCTCTTCTTTTTCCCCAAATCTGTTGTAAAATACTTATTAGAGGTTGCAGCCTCAGCATCTCAGTACTACAAGAATTCCAAATGCATATAAAAAAATCATTGGTTTATCGATTCTTATCTTTTTCTCATAAGGACTTTACAAAGAAGTACATATGCAAATATATGGCAAGCACAAAGGTACAGTACCAAGATAAAACATATCTGAGGGAATTTTAAGGGAACAATAGCCTTTACCTTCTCCTGACAAGAAATGCAGCGACACTGGGAGATTATGCAGTCCTGAGCACTGGGAGAGAGCAGTCCTGAAGATACTTTAACACATAGTACAGAGCCAGCTACACTACTGAAGGCTCAGTCACTGGATTCAGCCTCTGAGTTACGGGAACTATTTCCAGGGACTAAAAGTCAAACTTGTTTCTTACATCTCTTCACTCTGTAGTCTGTCTTCTGAGAGCTGGATTCAGCATGGGGATGATTTTCTTTTACGGGATGTGGGCATTTGTTTAAAAAGAATAAGGAACTGAACTGAGCCAATCAGTGCTCCGCATATGCCAACAATAGCCAGGAGATACGTGAATTTAGGTGAAGTGAGTTGGCTTGACACTAGGTTCCTCAAAATAAAGAAGCATCCCGGATTCCTAAGCTTGGTACCCCTGTTCTCCAAGATATTCCTTGGTTTCCCGGTCACAGCACCATTCACAAACTTGCTTACCAGAAGCCAAACAGACCCTTGAAGGCACATTTCACGATGTAAACTGGTAAGACCAGAATGCTCTTAGGTCTTTATAGACTTGGCAACTTAAATATATTCACAGTTAAAGAATACTCATATGAATACAAGTAACCATACTCAGTGATCAAACAGGACAAAGTTATTCTCATCTTGACAGGAAAAAAACATATCTCTACAGAAATCATATGAAAGAGATTTCTTAAAGGAGGAACTAAAAACTTAGCTGCAAATAAATGAGTTGACACTGCTGAAAAGCCATCACGATTCCACCATTTAATTTAACATTTTATTTGTATGATTATAGCTATTTTTGTAGGATAAAATTTGGTACAATCACTTAGCCTTCAAACTCTGCACTGGTTCCCTGGTTAAATGAGAAATTTTATGTTTTTATGTTACCAGTGTAATGCAGAAAGCAAACAGAGATCAAAGTATCTTGAGAACTACATTTAATTATAATCGCCGCCACAAATGCCAGCGAAAGATGTGGCTCCTTCATAAAAGAAAACACAGTAAAACAATATTATGCAGTTTACAAATTCCATCAAACCACTGTACAAATAAACAATGCTACTGAATCACACAACAAATCATCTTACAATTAGGCCACACAAGACCATCTGGTTTACAAACCAGCCTATGAGCCAAGGAGGAAAACTTTGAAGATAAATATTGCCATATGTGGAAGCCCAGGAAAAATATTACTTACTAGCACAGAGCATCATTTTGAAAAATAATTCTCCGTGGGAATTGAAGATTTCTTACTGAGGCTAATATGTTTTGTAAGAAACTTCACAAAATGGAAGCATAAAATATTACAGATAGGCCTAGAGACTATAAAAGAGTGAAAGAACCCTTTAAGCAGTTGGAATTAGCCTGTCTGCTCGTCAACTACATAAGTGAAATTAGAAGTTTTAGCATTTTCTCCATGGACATCTGTTTAATTGCATAAAGGGAATATCCTGTTCTTTCTCAAAGTGTTATTGGTAATGGTAAAAAAGTAAAATGAAGATGACATGAGCTTGAAAAGGCTAAAATAGAATGGTTTTATAGCTTATTATACCAATGTTTAGTGTTTCTTGGCATGCTGACAGAGAGTTTAGCAAAAATGGAAGCCTAAAAAGCAAGATCTACCAAAGCAGATGATAGATATGCTGGATGTCTGCCTTCAAGTCATATAAAGATCGTGCATTTCAGGGAACCGGCACTCAGCGTTTTCTGAAAATGAAGGCACTGCAGACACTTAAAAATAGACACCAACAATCAAGATGTCTAAAATCATGATTCAAAGATTCAAAGATGATGACAGATGAATGTGGTCTTTCCGTAGCTGGGGTAGATTTCTCCTTAGCACTAATGATGCAGAATCAGGTCCCAAAGCACAGTAATTTAATGGTCAGACAGCGAGAATAAAAAATAAATAA
This sequence comes from Crypturellus undulatus, assembly GCA_013389825.1. Lineage (NCBI taxonomy): Eukaryota > Metazoa > Chordata > Aves > Tinamiformes > Tinamidae > Crypturellus > Crypturellus undulatus. The sequence continues at coordinate 639,385 of VWPW01004614.1, read as the reverse complement.
ATAAAAATCCTAAAAAGTACAAAAACAACATCAGTGCTTATCCACCCAAACAAACTGTGGTTGAAATAAAAAATACCTAAGTGTTTCATTTGTTTGAAATTTACAGTCTGTGTACAGTTCTGCAGTTCTGTTCACAGTTTGTTTTGCCTTATGTTATGAAAGACTATGTAAGATGTGAAGAGTGCTTGCCTTTTTGCTTTGGAAGAAACAAGTAAACAAACCCACGAAACATTAAAAAGGATATTTTAGGAATTATAGAGTAGAATTATAAAGTCTTTTCTCAACTGTATGTGTTTATATTCATTAATTATAGTATGAAACTGCTTGAAAGCTTGTGACCGACATCTCTGACTCATAAAATGTTTTCTTTTTGTCACAGGTATTTCTCATAAAGTTGATCAAATGTTTAGTTCTCCAGAAAATGTCTCATATGCTAAGAATGACTCAGAAGTGCTAAAGTCAGTTTTATTCTTGTAGAATTGCTAATGAGTTCTGTACTCTAGGTCCCGAGGTTTCAGAGACAGCTTTAGATATTTTCACAAAACAAATAATGCCATTAAAAATGCAAAGAAAAAAAAACACAAGCAATCCACAGCCTAATGAAAAGTGTCATAATTCTATAGTTGCCCTGCTTTGAAATTCCTTTGTGTCCAAGCGATCACCCTTTTTAGACATGATTTAAAACTAATGTGGGGGGTTGGGAGTTTTTGTCTCAGCCTAGCAGTACGTAAGGGCACACACGATTGCGCCACGACCGCCCGTTGTGACGCACGCACACCCAGCCCTCGCGCCGGCTCCCTGCTCGCCTCCGCAGTGTGATTCCAGGGGATCCCAAGGGGGAGTGATTTGCATCAGTGCAAGTTTGGGCTAGGCTGTGATAAACTAGAATGAGGAGCAAAAATGGCACTGATCTGACCTTGGGTGGTACGAGTTTCAGGATAGCAGGCTTTCCTTGCATTTCATCATGTATTCAATAGATGCTGCATGTCACAGGAAAGAGAATACTCCTGGTTCACCTCAACTCTGAAGCTTCTCTGAAGGTTCTTTAAATCACAGAGTGAAAAAAAAATGACTTTCTGTAGTCCAGTGTATAACAATTGGTTCTTTCCTTACATTCACTGACTGACTTCTTACTTTACTGTGAGATACTGTCCCTGAATTTGCAGCTAACTTTCCAAGGCAGAACAGATGATGTCTCTCTCTGGCCCCATGGGGACAGCAGTATTTATGGAGATACATATGGAGATGCATAAAAGTCTTCAATCTATAGATCCCTATTTTGTTAGTTGTATGTTGGTGGAGCGGGGTAAAATGGTCAGCAAGCATGTTGCACAGGACTTAGGATAACTTGCTTTTTTATATTTTTTAATATATTCAGAAAGTCATAGTTATTTTGCAGGCACTGACAATCATCTTTGTCCTGCCCAAAACATGGAGGATGATCTGATGTTTGTTTTGATTGTCTTTTGCTGTATAATAGACGGCAAAAGCTGCAGAGAAAAATGAGATGAAGTTTGTCACTTAGAAAGCGTCTTCTCATCGCAAGAGGTTATCTGAGGGGGCTTCTTCAGTACAGCAGGTTAGTTTTTATTTGTTGCATTGATTTCTCCTGGCTGAGGATCTGCCTGTGGCTGGGCATTTTCCCTGGGATGGTTCCAAGACTTTGCAAGCCACAAGCAGGGGAATTTTGGAAGGGGAATTTGGAAGAGGTGTGTCAGGGTAGGGCAGGCAGGAAGAGTGCCCAGAACTGCTGCAGAAAGGCGCTTCTGCTGCTGCCTGGGATTTCGGTGCTTCTTGCCCTGCTGTCTCCTCGTCTCCTCCTGATACTTCCACCAAAGATAAGGCTTCAAAGTGCCAGTGCCAGCCCTTCGCACAAAACCCAGCCGAACAAACAAGAAGCGGCCTTATTTTGAATGCTGGTTTCTGCCTGAAAGGCGAGGGAGAAATGAAATCTCCCTCATCCTTGCAGGGGCCTGTCTCTGTGCAGTTTATGTTGAGCTGTACTGAGTCATGGTGAAAGACGTCGTTACCTCCCTGAGGCCACGGAAACGCTTGCCAGGCTCCCAAAGGGGATTCCCAGCCACCTTGCTCATGTACGGAGCGTCTGGCATCCAGTAGCTTTCTTGGCTTTATTTATTAATTTATTTAATTTACCCCTGTTTTGTCTGGAAAAGACTTATCTGTTTTTCCTCCCAGACTCAGGTCCTTCTTTCAGGCCCTGCCAAATCCCGGAGCCACGTGTTTCGGGAGTGTCTTTGCCGGAGGAGCCGGTTCATGTCCCCTGGCCGTGAAGGCGGCCAGCGGGCAGCCTGGTCGCAAGGATGTGCTCATGAGCAGGACGAGGGGCGGGATGGGAGTGCTGGGGCGACCCCAGTGAGATAACGGCTCCAGACCATGCTGTTGGGCAACCTACAATTCCAAGCTTTGTGCTGAGAGGTGGCTCAGGCAGTGGATTTGGTTTCTGTCAAGGGCATTACCTCTTTGCCATGGCGAGAGAGGGCACAGCAAAATGGCAAAGCAAGACTTAGTGGCACTGAGAAATTTTGCCTGGGTTAAACCCCCCTACCCAGCACCTCATAAGTATGAGCTAAATCTTATTACAAAAACTGTCTTTTCCCCTTGCTTACTCAGACAGAGGTAAAAACAGTGGGAACTATTCCAGCCGAGACAAGACCCTCAGCTGCTGTCGCCCTGCCTGGGCCTGCTGGTGGCTGTGGAAGGAAGCCAGTTTGCTCCAGCTGGGCATCTCACCTTCCCGCATTGGTGTCTGTAAGTTATTTAGAGAGCCCTCTGCCCACATACACAGTGAGCCCTGCCAAGCCCTCACGCTCTGCATGGTGCTGTTACACAGGACGCTGCCTTAACATTAAAAAAAAGAAAAAGAGGGGGGTTGAGAAAGGGAAGGAGGGAGTGAGTGAAATGCACACCATCCATTTCAAGCAGTGTCCAGAGAGCTTGGCTGTCAGCATCCTGCTGGAATCCCTCCAGGCAGGTATTCATTACATAGATTTGACTTTTTAAATACGATAGAAATGAGAACTGCAACCTTCATATGTTTTTCTTCTTATGAGGCGAGGGGGCAGCAGGGAGGGGAGTTGCGTTTACCTCATAATTTCCCTTTCTTTTCCCCCTCTGTGTGAGCCACATTATTCTTTCTGCAAAGGTACTTGGGGAAACTTGCTAAAATTTTCCCTCATGCTTGAAATTTACTTACCCTGGGTAACAGGAAATGTGAAGTCTTGTGATGTAGATTGTTATACCAGATGGTAATCTTAGCACATGCTATTTGTGTAGATCTGTGGTGCAAGTGAGTCATCATTTGTAGCTGACCTTCACTGCTGTGAAAATACTTCTCTCAATAATAACAATAACAATAACAAACAATGTTTCAGGCCTCGCTTGAAAATAACTGTGCATTTCACAGCTAGTGAAGATGGGTTCTGTGTTCCCGATTGAGCACAGTTATGATTCAGGAGGGTTGGGATCCAAAACTCATTAGGATTCTTTCCATCCACGCTACGGAGCTTTGGATCAGGCAGAGTGCTGTTGCATCACATTTCTTTACAGCCTCCTTACGTCCCCTCCGCACACTCCTCCCTTCACAGAAAGCACGTGCCCGTTTTCTCTCCTGTAGGAAGAAGTGAGGTCGCACAATGCTTCAAACCCGAGTAACAGAATCAGCTTCCACCCTTTCTGAGGTCTATGTGCTGTGCTGAACTTTGACAAGCTGGAAGACAGTGAATTAAGTTACCCCTAAATTCCTTCCTAATTGCAATTTCCACACCTGAAGAAGGAAACTTCTTACCTGAGCTGGAGACTGGTGGTAAAAATCCGTCCTGCTCCGCTAGGGCCACCAATTATTGCTGGGAGCCTTGCATGCCTTGCAAGGCCATGCAATGCCTTTATTTTGTGCAGGACTGAGGCCTTAAATTGAAATTACAGCCATTACTACCATTGCCATTGCAGTACTGTAACAAATTCAGACACATTATTTGACTCACCTATTTGACTCCTCCTGGAGCAATAAATTCCACGCTGCAAAGAAGCATTTCTTTTCATTTTCCTAAATTTGTTCTTGTACTCTGAGATTCCAGACAAGGATAAATATTTTGCTGCATGTAATCTACTGCATGATAGTAGAAAGGGATTTCAGGCTCTTTGCAACTGTCATAATCCTGTCCTTACTAGTTGTCATTGAGCCATTTCCAGAGCCATTCCTATAGCCATTTCAGTACTAACATTACTAGGTCATAGGAAAAAGGATGGGGGTTACAGATTAGGTTACCTAGCCCTGCCTGAGTGTTGTCTGATAATATAAATAAAGCACTTAAATTAGAACTCGGAAGCCTATCGTATGTCACACTTCTCAAATGCAATCATAACTCACATTTGAGGGAGTGAAAATCACTCTGGCAATTAGATCAAGGATGTTTGATTAAATTCCTTAGGCTTCCCAAATCACAATGATAGTATTTATTTCAAAGACTTTATAATTACTGTATTTAAAACTGACATTCAATACCCTCTTCTAAGTCTAAATTGCTGTTGATGTCAACTCAGACTACACGAATTTCTGACTAATGCATGTGCTATATGATATCAGTGACCTTCATGGCAGTGTGTGCATCAATTGTTTTGTACTAATCTTCTCTTTCAAAGAGAGAGTAGATGGATTTCGTAAAAAGGGGCAGTAGGTCTGATTAAAAGCCTATGAAATCAGTGGAAAAACTTACACGGATATTAATGGACTTTGGATCAGGTCCCTTGTGACTGATTTTGCTGGATCACTGTCACAATAAAAATACCTATTATCCAGTGCTGAAATGTACTTACCTCCCGATCAGAGGAGTGCAAGTGACACATACACTCATCTTAACCTAGTCTACATTTTTCAGCTGCTTTGAGGTCATTAATTGACAGGATCTGACAAAGTTTGCAAAGCAAAAAGAGATTTTGGAGTGCTGTGAAATTATATATTTCTTAAGCAGCCTTTCTCATTCAAGAGAATTTCTTATTTGTTACACGGTCCCGCTGGTAGCAGTGATAAAGTGTTTTAAAACTGAACTCCGTTTTCTTACTCTCATGTCCAATATATGCAATCCTTGTAAAAGGCAGAAAAATTCCTGATGTTTGAAAAAGTCGCTTTTGGTGCCAAAGCAGACAGAAAACGTCTATGCTCCTGTAGAAATGCAAGGCGAATAAAGCTGTTTCTAAGGGGATAAATGTCTCTCTTATTTCCTATTCCCTGTTACTTTGGTTACTGTTACTTTTAAACATTCCTAGCATTTTGCACGCAATAAAAAAATGGCAAAATCCCTGTTCATGTCTAAAGACTGTTTTCAAACCAAAGCTGCTTGTGTAGGAGAAAGGTATAAACATCACCATCCATCCCACTCTGCTATAGCAACCCATGCTAGATGGAGCTCTTGCTACTCTGCTTGTTACTCCAAAGAAAGTCCTAAAAGCCCCAGAAGGAAAGAAGTACAGATGAAAATGCAGGTAAAAAATATGCAAGCATGAGGGACTTGAAAGACACGGTCACAAAACTCAAAGATTTGCCTTTTGGTTTTGGCCTTAGGACCCCCACCTTCTTCCTTCCATGGTTCAGTTGGTGCTCTGGGTGCTACATGGGGTAATGCCATGATGAGGAATCAAGAGTTACCCTTGCAAGGCACTTTGCTAAGATGCAGTTTCTAGCACTCTGGTCCTGGGCAAAGATGGGATTAATTTATTACAGCCTGTCCTTTGCCCTTTGGAGCCACCTTTTGCAACCTCTACCTTCACTGTCGTTCTTTTCTCCAACACCTCTCTGCAGAGGAAGGAATAGGGAGACAGCCCTGCTCCCCATGCTAGCATCAGGGCCACAAACTCATGGGCCCATGTCAGGATCCTCATCGTGCTCCATTTTGTGCACTTGGGCAAGTATATTATAAAATAGTGGTACACAAATTAGGTTAAATCCTAATGCTAATAATATGAACACACTTTACTATTGAGTTAAAAAATATATATATATATATTCTGCTGCTCAGATTCCACATTGCCAGATTTTGGTATTCTCTGCAGTTCAGTATGTCTTAGTATGGTTCTTTAAAAGGCTTAACAGCAAGAACACTTCTTTCTGAAAGTCTTGGTAGCAGTCTAATGGGGTTTATTATTATTATTATTATTATTTAGTCTCTTTTATTTACTTATAGCTTATGTTTCTTTTATTTAGTTAGTTTATACTACTTTACTGTATTTTAGGAATCTATTTTAGTAGCATGTTTAATTGTGCTAGTGACAAGAGCAATAAACCTCTTCTGTCTTGTGACATACTTTGGGTTTCTTTTCATTGAGCAATTTATGGATGATAAAGGAAAATAAAACTCCAATTTCCTGCCTGCTTAGAAGTTCAGTGCTGGATGAAAGATAGCATTGCCCTCCTGTAATATTTATGCTGAAATTCTAGGTGGACTATGAAATGCAAACAGGGATATCACAAATCAAACTACCAAAGGCTCCTCATGGGCTCTTTCCAATGATTCCTTTTCATCCTCTGTGTGCACAGTGGACTGGCATCTGCCTCCTGGTGGGCAGCACAGTGCACGTGATAACTGGGTGTCTGAAGGATGTTTTTTTCCATAAATTTTGTCTAGAAGGGCCCTATTTTTGAATTATGTAAGATAAACTGTGCTGTATAAGATTTCATTTGCATCTTTAAAGCATATGAAACTCACTGAGCACCACCACTGTAGATTTGCTGCTTCTAAAGGATTTTAATTTTATTTAACAATAACATCTGTTTTTTTTTTCTTACTTATTTTCCTCCAAGCATTACATAAAGTAGCATCTCTGGCTGAAGTATCTACAAATAATGCAGCCTCTGATGTTCCTCATTTATCTGTCATTAGTAATATCCTTTAGTAACCCCTGGCTAAGGCATTTTTCTGATATGCCGTTCTTTCGGTAACTTATTTACTCAGGACAGTTTAATTCCGAGGCAACATCTGGATTTCAATGGAAGCCAGTCTTACAGCTTAGCTGACTGAGGTACCAGAAAGGTCAAGTGAATTGCCTCTGGTCATACTTTAGTTCCCACTGAACTTAGGACCTTCCTGCCTCTAAAATGTTGTGTTGCAACTGTTAGACTGGCCTCTCTCCTCAAAAATCATATCCTCCAGGATGATCTTCTTTCCTCAGGCCCTGGTTATATCCTTCCTTTCTCATGTTCGTTTTTAGGCCAGTTTTATCTGGTCACTGCATCAGCCTGACTGTTAGACTGTTTTAAGAAAACACTGCTTGACTTCTAGCTCTGATGCTACATTTCCTTCCAAATCACATTTTGGTGCTTTTTTTTTAGTGATTTTGTTCAGAACATAGGTAAGGCTTAGAAGTGTCGCTGAAGTACACAGAAAAATGGCTTCTATTCCTTACAAATTTCTGAGATGCACAGATATTTCATCATCTTGGACGGTCTTGTGAAATCATGTCTTGTTAAGATGCATTTGAATCCATAAAAATCTGTACACAGTAACACTGCATTGTCTTCAGCTATTGTTTCTGTGCTAATTAAACATCTTTCTGAACAATCCAATTTCAGGATCGTGTAAACTCCCTAATAAATTTGTAATGAAAGAAATATTCGAAGCCTCTGTGATTAATGAGCAGATGTTAACAGGCAGAGCAAACTTATGGGAAACCATTTCTAACAGTGATGTCAACAGAGAACAATTCACAGACATAATTACTAAAAAATTATCAGAGACTTCCTTGTCAAGTATTTTGTATGTTTATAAAGCTGTTGGTGACTCATTTTAAGCAGTCTGGGAGACTTATTTGATTTGGAATCAGGGTTTTATTATAGCTTAGCTGTTATGTAATAGTTTATTCAGGCTAAATGGTCAGCTATTCTTCCATGTCAACATAGTCCTTATGTGTGCAGTGAGATTCCTTGTAATTCTTTCAGCAAATCATATCTAAATACTTTTCCATGCTTTCACCCTTGGACCCCAGTCCTCATTAAAGCTGAGTAGCAGAACAACTCTGCTTAATTATCCATTAGATTGTCTGCCGTCCACTATAAAGTTCAAATGCCGTAGTAGGAATCACCTGGTGCAGTTAAGTTTGCTGTGTCATGTGCAGCAAATCTCTGCAACGTGCAAGCGGACCCAGTCATTTTTGCCTTTGTTGGGGTTTTTTTTTTTTGTAATTTAATAGCATGCAGAGCACTGCCATTTATGCAAGTCAGGTGCATTCACTAATTTCTTAGTCTATAGCACAAAGTGTAATTAATGTTGCCTGCCTCTACAGCGTCATTAATGTTCAAGCAAAGTAATCTGGATGTAATTTTCACACTGGCACTAAAATGACATTTCACGATTCCATGAGTTTCTTTTTCCAAGACATTCCAATACAATCAGCTATAGAATTACACATCTTTTTCTTTGATTTCTTACTGTCATTCCTTCGGAAGAACTCCAAAAGACACAAAATTGAATTTGGAATTTTAAAAGAGACAAGCACAGCAGTCTTTACTCTGTGCTCCTTTCTGGGAGACTTGGAACATTTTACATAGCTGAGATGTATTTGTAAAAAGCACTTCAATTTTTGCATATCAGTACAGTGCTCTTATTTTGATTTCTATGTTATATATCGTAGTAGCACCTATTACAACACAGAGCTGTCAGCTGGTTCCACTCCCATGCACATCTTGCTGAATAACCCTGCGTGTCTCAGAAAATAAATGCCTAGAAATGCTTGTTTTCCAACGGTCGCTGGAAGGCAGTAAGAGCTGGGCACCTAAAACCTGCTTTGCAAAATCTAACCTGGAACCAGGAGAGAGCAAAGAGTTTTTGTGTCTCTGCAGTTTCAGAAAGTGACAGAAGCTTTTTTAACCATGCAGCACGTGGGTTGTCAGATGTACGTGTAGATCTGTAATAACTCTTGTTATCAAGACACTTAATCTTGTACTTTCTTCTTGCTGTTCTGCACCTAGAGCTTAAATGTCTCTGAACTTGGGAAGTTCTCTCTTTCTGAAGAAATTCTTGGAAAGTGCATGCCAAAATAGAGAGTTTCTCATCCCTTTGGTGACATTCAGTTGCTGCAGCACTTATCCGTTTTGGACCTTAGTGGAAGCGGTTTGAAAACTGAGGACTGGAAAGAGCCATTTATGCCCCTCTGAGCTCAACTCTGCTGAGCGCTTCTTGGATCAGGTTTGGGGAAGAAATATTGATTTGCTCTAAATTCGTTTTTTTCTGCAGTTTTCTTGTTGCAAGAAAACTCTCCGTAGGAGCAGAGTTTTCCCCGTTCGCGTGTCCCCGTTCACAGAGTTCATGTCACCGCAAAGGGGAGGAAGCCACCCCGGCAACCCGGCTGCGGCGTTACACCCCGGCTCCCGGACCGCAGCCAGCTCCCGCGTGCCGCGAGGAGGGTTTCTGTCGAAACCACGTCCTCCGAAGCGGCTGCTGGCTCCTCTTTGTCTGGAGATAGTTTCCCTTAGTCTAGCAGCATGCCTAGTAGCACTTTGGGCCTGAGTTTAATGTCATGCTTTTGTAAATACATCAGTGCCAGAAGACAAGTGAGCTGCAGAGACATATTATGGCCTTTTCTCCATGCAGCTGCTTGTGTAGTATTACTGAGGAGTGGCTCATCCAAAGAACAACTGTCCTGGAAGACAGGATAATGCCACTGTTCACTCTCATCCTGGAAAAAAAAGTAGTAAAATGTGGAGAAAGTAAGTGTGACCCCTATTCAGCCCTCCAAGACTTGAGGAGGTGTTTGCTAATGCAATTCTAATGCAATGAAATTTGAATAAATAAATATAAGCCATAAAACTTATAGTTTATAAGCTCGGGAGACATCCTGCCTTTGACATGGCAAGCTCCATTTCCTGTGATGCCAGAGAGACTTTTGGTCCTTGGAGCATGTCCGTGCTACACGCCGTGGTGCAAGGAAAGAGGCTCATCACCAGTCAGCTTGAAGCCAGGTAGCTCAGCACCCAGAAGTGACCCCATTGGGAAGCCCCAGAGGTTTAAGGTTCCTTGGCATTACAGCCTAAGAGGTGGAAAATTTGAAATGGGCAAGTGTTTTCAAAGGGTAAAAAGTTATTTTAAGTCCACGGTGTTTTCTAAACTATTTGCGTTATCTAAGTTATCCTCATTTATGGCATGACTAAGGAAGGTACTAAAGCCTGTGTTTAACTTGAAGCATGCAGGTAATCACATCAGCCTCAGAGATGCTGTACGTGCTTAAAATGGAGGCCTTGGTGAAATGCACTCCTCAATTCCTGCTTGCAGCTAGCTTCAAAAAGCCCATTTCTACACCACGGAATTACGTGTGAGTCATTCCGCCTCAGCCTCAAATGAGCAGGCTCCAATCTGCAATACTCCGAAAAGTAATTATCGTCTTCAATACATCTTACAAAAAAAATCTGTGTTTTTTTGGAAAAGGTGTAAACAACTTGCTATTTGGAGTTAAAAAAAAAGGCAGTGGTAGGAATATTTAGGCGGATAAAAGAGGTGGAGGGAATGACTCATGCATATATTGCTCTGAACACTGTACTTTTTAGCATTTTCTGGTAACAAAGCTAAAATAGTTACCAAAACAATGAAATTTGGTGGCTATTTCTATTTTGCTAAACTTTGAAGTAACCCTCCATTTTTGTATTTAAATATTTTCTTATCTTTAGAGGCATATTTACAGGAATTTGAATACAGCCTTTTCCAAAATTGTCATCCACATGTTTTAAAGTTGTTTTGAATATTCGTTAGGGAAGAGTGGTGTGTTGTAGGTGTGTGTATGGAACAAATAAGCTAAAATAACCTTGTAAAATACAACAAGACTTGGCAGCAGGTACTTTCCAGTAGTGTTTCTGTTACTTTTTATAAAATACCTATGGAGGAGAAATGAATGATGCAGTGATCAAATGGTTAAGAAAGGACATGCAGTAAATAAAATGTGTTTTGGACTGTTTGTATCTAGCTGGAGAGCGGAGAGGGGAGAAGGGAGGTGCTCTGCATAGAGGCTGCTTGAACTTTGTGGAAGAGAAAAGAAGCTTTGGGGGTATCCTGTGCCACAGAAAGACATGTGTGTCAGAGCTCAGCGTGTCTGTATATTTATGTGGTGTGTGCGGGTGAGAGAGAGGGTCCTGGAAGCAGAGACTAACTGAGGGATGTGGTCCTGGAAAGAGAAAGCTACAGAAAGGCCAAAGAGCATTGCTGAGCTGGATCCAGCCCTGGGACATCACTCCAGCCAAGGAAGCTGTGAGTTAGGTTTTTTTTGTGTGTGTGTGTGTGTACATTTTTATTAGATTCTGAGTAATTTCCCACAACATTCCACATTTCTAAAACCTTCTTCTTTTTTTCTTTTTTTTTTTCAGAAGGGGAGAGGCTTGAGAAATATCAGAACTTTTTTTGAGCAATTCCAGATCTCCTGCGAGCAGAGAGCATTTTCAAGGTCCCCGCACCCTTGTTTCTAAAGCTCATGATGACAGAACCACGCGCGCCCCGAGGCAGCAGCTCCGCGGCAAGGGGGGGACGCCGGGGCAGATCCTCAGCTGGATCCATGGTGCCATCGCAGGCCGCCCAGCGCCTTTCCGTGGCCGTCGTTCTTCCAGGCGCNCAATTCCAGATCTCCTGCGAGCAGAGAGCATTTTCAAGGTCCCCGCACCCTTGTTTCTAAAGCTCATGATGACAGAACCACGCGCGCCCCGAGGCAGCAGCTCCGCGGCAAGGGGGAGACGCCGGGGCAGATCCTCAGCTGGATCCATGGTGCCATCGCAGGCCGCCCAGCGCCTTTCCGTGGCCGTCGTTCTTCCAGGCGGATCCGGCACAGGACCCTGCAGGCCTGGCCACGCTCCACCACGGAGCAGGCTGGCAGCGGGAGAGGGGCAGGGGACGGGCTGGTGATGACTCCGTCGCTTCTGGATGGAGGCAGAAATAAAACACGTTGCCCTGCTGTCCGTGCAGGCCTTGCCTCCCTACTGCTCTTCAGCCCTGCTCCGAGGAAGCCTCGGATGCCTCCTTGCAAAGATCCCTCGGTGGCTTTGCTACGCCTACCTCGGTGAGGACAAGGCCTTCCCAAAGCACCCCTTGCCCTGTGCTTTTTGGTCTGCCATTTCTGTACAAGTTTTGGTCGTTTTTTTCTGGCCTATCTTATTGAAATTATTTGTCATTGTTACAATCTTTTCTTTTTTCAAGTTAAATCTTCCTGTTTCCACCTCTCGGGGGGCTGGGAAATGGTTACAGTCTGGGGGTGATGACGGTAAGAGTCACTAAATAATTTCTGAGTACTGTGGGAGATACATCCTCCCATCATAACAGTTTTATGGCAAGTTTAATGTTCAGCTCATCTGGACTAAGCTGTGAGAGCCACACTACAGGAAGCTGTCAGGGTTACTGACGATTTTTTATTCTCTTTGGAGAAGAAGAAAGCACAGGCTTCTGTCCTCTGTGGATTAGGTGATTTGTGAAGCACTGAAAGAGATCAGATTTCTGCAGAAAAGGAATATCCAGTGGGTAACTATTTGTGCCAATTCCAGTTCAAACATAAGCCTTTCTTATACAAATAGTTCATGGCAGAGCAAGAGGTATTAAGAGGGATGTGAGCTGTAACCAGAGCAGAGGGAATGCTAATATTTTGTCCGGGCTGAGGTTCGGAGGTGGGTTTATTACTGTTTAGAATAAGAATCGCTTTATTTTCGTTCTGTTGTGAAATTCCAGCCTTACAGCCCTGCTCTGTCTTCCTGGCCTTGCAGGAAAACCATTTTCTTTTCCAAATGGGCTCGACTGTGCCTTTTATACGCTCCCCCGTGCTGTGGGCGCTGCACAACCGCACGGGTGCAAAGCTACCCCACCCCGGCACGCTACCCGTGCGGGGAAGAGGTGGACAGGGATTTACTGCTTCTTTTTAAGTGGTGCAGCCACTTTCCTCTGCCACATGGAGCACAGGAGGGGGCTGGAGACGTGCTCGGCCCCCCTCCGCCTCCTCCGAAGAGCTGCTCCTGTGTTCCCTTGAGCAAAGAGCCTGTGATTCTTGGCAGGCTTCTCGCCAGCTACGCAGGTCAGGGGGAAGTCATTACTTCCTCCTCCCACACTGCGCAGTCATGTTAGGTTAGGACAAGGCTTCGCCCAAGATTTGCAATGCAGCCCATGCTACGCGCTTCCCATAAAGCAAAGCAGGAAACTGAAATGGGTCATGGAACTTAAAATGATGGAAAACGGGACTGCCTCGTTGATATGTAACAATGTATCAAAAACATGCTAAGTGGGGAAATAGGACAAGGCTGTGGCTATGGCTCTGACCTGAGACTTGAGGAAAGTCGACGATGCCCCAGACTTCCTTCAGCTGCTTCGATGCTGTATTTCTTTGTTGCACTTGTTGCCCTTATATTTCAGTAAATCCCTATTGTTTGTTCCTTCTGTGGGTATATTTGAAAACCTTTGAGAAAATGAAGAGAAAAAGAATTAAAAAACAGAAGAGGATTATCCATCTGAAAAAGAAAGCTGGGAGAAGGTTTTTCTGCAGCAGAGAGTAAACTTGAGACTTTCACCGCTTGCCTGTTCTACTCTTAGGAAGTACTGAAATCAGAAGAAGTTTTCTTGTGCCCTGACCTCTCAGGGAACTAATACATCCAACTCTTCTCTAAAGTCCCCTCTAAATGCCCCCTTCCTGCCACTTTGCAGGAGAGCTCTGCCTCTGTTGCAGTAGCTGATAGCTAAGCCAGCCCCCAACTGCAGAGCATCACAAGTGCCTGCTCTGAATGAGTTAACCTGAAGACCTTGTTCTCTCTCTTTATTTTTTTTCCATGAAATGAGGCACTCCAATTCTGACTTATGCCTCGAGTTCATTCTTTTTGATAAGACTGACATACCTTTTCAAAGCCTTCCAGCCAGAGGAAAATGCACAGAGAGGTTTTTCGTGTCGCTCACACTTTTACATTTGGACACTGTGTTTTTCCCAGGTTATAAAGATTGTGTGTGTGGATGTTGTTGTTGTAAAATGCCTGGAGGAGCTGGATGCCATATCTGATGGTATGTTCTTGTAACAGCGCTGCAGCAGACTGAACTAAGCTTCCAATAATAAGTAGTGACACTAACACAAATATTTGTGGTTATGCTTTCCATTTTTTCCTTATAGGAAACAAGTTAAAATTTTTAAATACTTCAGTGATGTGATCAGTGGACAGTAGTGGGAAAGAATTTCTCCAAAGCTTGAACTGCGATCAAAATAAGGAAGGAAGATCTGAAAAACCAGCAAATATTTTTGTTAATCAGGATAAGGCACTTTCCAACATCTGGATGTCAAAACAAGTGTTTTGAATTCAACACTATTAACATATGTCACTTAAATGAATTTTTTCCTTCAGAGCCTATTGGGTGGTTACATTTTTGGCAATGGTTTTGTGGTCTGTTGCTTACATTACCTGACCCATAGGCTGTTTGTCTTACAATATCTGTGGGAAAAAAAAAAGCAACATAAAACAAAACAGTTCCTTCCCCCCCCTCCCCCCATCCAAAAAAAAAAACCAACAATGCCCTAAGAATATCTCAGAACCCCAGAATAAAGGTCTAGGGTTGAGTCTCATCCTCTCAGTAAACCTTTTGACCAGATGGAAACCTCGTGGGGTTTCTGCTACTTTTGCCTATGACATCATGTAACACCAAACTAAGAAATATCTGATTCCTCTGCATATCAAAGAGACATGATTAAACAAAATACTTTAGCCTGGGAATCTACACAAAAAAAGTTTGAATAAGAGGTCAGAGAAAGATCAGGCATCAGCTTTTGCTCCTTGTAAAATGATAAAACTAACAAGGAATGACTCAGCTTCTCCTGATCAAAAAGCTCCTTTCTTTGCAGTGTAAACAAAGCAGTCGGTATTATTGAAATCCCAGATCGAAACATCAACCGGCACTGGAAAATAAGATACTCCAGAATGCCTCCTCTGTCCTAAGCCTAGCCTGTCCCTGACATTTCAGTGCATTTGATTCCCTATGACTGGGTTCACTATCCAAAAGAGACTCTTACATGAGTAAAAGGGGAAAAAAAAATGTGTGTGGACTGTGACCTCAAGAGTGTGAAACAAATATTTTGTTTCAAGTCAGCTTTTAACCCATTTCAGCAGTAAATTTACTGACCAGTAATTTAAACCATAAAAAAAGTAGGGAAGTGTGGTGTTGGAAGAATGAATAAAAAATGAACCTAAGAAAGAATAACTCTTCCAAACTAAATTTCACTGTCTGATTTTTTGCTGAATAACTTGTTTTGAAGAATAAGAGACTCTCGCTCTTGCCAGGTCCCTGCAGCTAGATTTTATGGCTACAATGAACAAGTATGCATCTGTGTAAATGCTCTTTAATTTTCTTTTTACATCATATTTACACTACTCAGACAGTAAAACTGCTGAATGTTTTAATTAGCACTCCCATGGCTGTGAAATTGTTTAAAATTTTCATGCGACGTGAAAAGACTGGCAAACCAACAAAGGCTATATTCGCTAGATGCTCGCGAAGGTGGCGAGATGTTTCAGGCGCTCCGATTGTATTTGTTTTGGGCTTTGGAGGGAGCGCGTGGAGGATTGTGTGTGCTGGGCGCCAGATTCCACAGCCCTTACGCGCGGCGCGGGCCGGCGTGAGCCACAGCGTGCGCAGTGTGCTTGGGCTTGCGTTGGCTTGGGGGAAACGGCTCTTAGGAGCCAGCCTGGTGCCACATGGGTTTAGGGCTGCAAAGTCAGGCACCGTAAGAAGCTGAAGCCAGCTCCTACTTGAGCCTAATTTCACGAGCATTTGTCACCTGTAGGAACGGGCGGGGAAAGTCTGACTTGAAACATTCTCCTGAATTTCTTGAAATTTTTCCTATGTCTGTTTAGAGGAAAATTGAGATATCTGAAGGAAAAAAAAAAGTTCTCTATGATATTCTGTGATGATCATCTATGATGATTCTTTGTGTTTTTCATAGAATCATAGGAAAATTCAGTTTGGAGGAGACCTCAGGGGATCATAATCCAGCTTCATTAAGAATAATATTTTGTACATGAATGTGGTGCTGGCAAAACCTGCCAGCTGCAGAATATCTCTGGTTTCTGTTTATTTATAGAGCATGTACAACCGTGCAAATGGTCTAACACTGCTCTGTCAATTCGTTTCCGCCAGAATCCAACCCTGGGGGAGTCAAGCAGTTCTTCTGCGTTGCTTGGCCTCTGCTTTGACTTTATCAACACACTTGCTAATTATCAGAGGACCATACCACTGGAAGGAGGCTGCGAGAGATGATCTAATGCAACCACTGTATTGAGGCAGGATCAAGAATCTTAACGTTGTGTGTACTTGCTGTGCTTGCAATGCAGACATTCGTCCCTGAAGACCTAAATTGAAGTCATGACTGGAGCTGTGGCTTTTTATGATGTTCCTGGAACTTTTAGAGCTTAGATTCTAAACAGACAGTAAGGACTGGCCTTCTACTTCATGTGAAGATAAATGGCAAAGTGCAGGGATGCAGAAAGTAGATATGTTAAGGAAATGGAGAGTACTGTCAAAAAGGATGAAAATTCATAAAGTTTAAAGTTCAAGGGAGAACTAGAAAAATAATGACAGGCTAATGTCATTACTGAAATGAAATGATAAAAATAAAAGAGGAAAAGTGGAGCTGAAGGGAGCTGAGAAGACAAATAATGACTGAGAAAAAAAGATTTTCACCAGGTTTCTTCAAATATAAAATGGAGGACAGCATGGAGATTACATTACATAGAACTTCTATGTATAATGTGGTGTCAAGTTTGATTTTGTCTGAAGAACCACAGGCTAAAGATCAAAGCCAAAAAGAAAAAAAGAAAAAAAAAGGGAGGGGGGGGAGAAAAAAGGCAAGAAGTAAAAAAAAAAAAAAAAAAAAAGGGAGGGGGGGGAGAAAAAAGGCAAGAAATAAAAAAAAAAAAAAAAAGAGGGAGACGGAGGTCTTCTGAAATACACTTCAGTTTGATTAATGTTCTATTTTTAATAGTTTGAATCTTCAAATTTTAATGTGATCGTCTTGTTCTAGCAATGGGATTTGAGGTTGGCCTCTGGGTTTTGCCTCCTTGTGGTGTGGTCCTGCATTGGCTCATCCTTTTGCTCTGCCTTTTCTTTTGCCAACTTCAAATTCAGCAGTATTAAAATGAAAAGTTTTCCTTGAGGTCTCACCCAAAAAATCCCCCCACTCCATTTTTTCAACTATTCCTTTTTATAATCTGCATTTTGTCCTTGTTTTAAGGTTTCATTTAAATTCTGTTTCTCTTTTCATCTCCCTCGTTCTTAGCAAGAGGTCATGTCCTACCAGTCTGGACTTAGAAGTTCACAGGGAAAGGACCTCACTACAAGTCTCTTTCTACCCTGAACCCTTTGTCCATCTCCTTCTGGCACAGAGAAAGAGTCTCCACACTCTTCTCAATGCTGTCCTTGGATTTACAGTTCACTGAAGTCTTCTTTCTCTCTAAGAAGACACTTCTTTGACAGTGCTAAGTCTACTTTTCTACAGCCCTTTTTAATAATTGTACAGCCCAAGTCTTCTGTCTTTCACCTTCATCTGCCTATCCTAGGCATCTGGACTACATTTTTAAGCAGGAGGAATGTTGAGACAGAGATAGCCAACCTGAGAATCCCACAGGCTGTTGAAATGCATTTTATTGCAGCAGTTCACAAACAGAGGTCAACTAGTGCCACAGATTTACCAGATTTATAGGTGCTTCTATTTTTTTTTCTATTCTAAAATTAGAGCAAGCATGCTCTATGTGACATGCCATTGTGCTTAAAAGTGCTGGAAAATGATTATTGTATAAGGATGATCACTGTCACTTTCTGATATAAGTTTACTGTCTTTCAGTAGGTTAGGAGAACACATATCTTGATGGCTTTGAGCTCTTCTCAGACTTTTCTATTCTTAGTAAGAGCTGAGCTTTGTCGACACCAGGGTCCTGCTCTCTCCCACTTTGCCAAAATGATGACTTCATTTTAAGTTTGAAGAACTTGGAGGTCAGTCAAAAGGATGTCTTGCCAAATGGTCTACCTAAAGCAGACCAGTTGTGGCTGACCTGTCTACTTGAGAAGTTTAGGGTCTAGTGAGGAAGAATCTATGCATGTAACAAGTCTTCAGAGAAGTAATAGTCCTGTTTAACAACTTTCCAATTAGAAATTTATATTTCCTTCTCCCAGTTATATTAAAAATACTGCGAGAAAATTACTTTCCTATAGGTGTCTCAGTTTGAAGATGTGGCTTGAAATAGATATAACAGAGGAAAAATAGAAAAGAATAGAAATAGATGTGTTAAATTGAAAAAGAGGAGAGGAGAGGAGGGGAGAGGAGAGGAGAGGAGAGGAGAGAAGAGAAGAGAAGAGAAGAGAAGAGAAGAGAAGAGAAGAGAAGAGAAGAGAAGAGAAGAGAAGAGAAGAGAAGAGAAGAGAAGAGAAGAGAAGAGAAGAGAAGAGAAGAGAAGAGAAGAGAAGAGAAGAGAAGAGGTGGAGTATACCTTCTGTTTCAAAATCCATTTTACCTTTTCTTTTTAAAAACAAACAAACAAACAAACAAACAGACCTTGAATGTTCAGGTGAAATCACAAGTAAAGAAGAGATTTCTTTGCTTGGGGATTTTGGTTGAAATCTGTAAGCTACGTCTGGATACCTGAGGTTTGTGGCATCTGTGTGTCTCCTTGAGATGATTTAGGAATGCTTGGACTCCTCACTGTTGGAGAAGGAACACAGTTAACTTTACATTCTCAAAAGTGAAAAGACTTGAGCACTAGTATATCACTTGAAGAGAACCAAACCAGGTTTGACAAAACTCCTTTGACCAGGAAATGTCAAGTATATTACATCTGTAATTAATTTTATCTTGGCAATCTAGCATTCTCATCATGAAAAAGTTTGGTAGTGATTATCAATTTCTAGGTTAAAAGGTGCAGTGCAAAAGTGGAGCCTGAAATATCACCTCTCCTGCCAGTAGCTAGCACACAGGGAGCTCTGTTTTAACTGAAGACACTAGAGCTATACTGAGGGGGAACTGCACAAAGTCCATATGTTGCTTTATGCAACAAACTGCACAAGGCTGGAAGTCATTGCTCTGTGTATGGGAGTGGAAAGTTGTTCCTACTGTCTAATGCTCTTCCTGTTTCTTTTTTTTCATGATATCAATAAATGTTTACTCTTAGAGAATACTACTGAAGCTAGAGAAAGGCAGAGTCATTTGTAGAAAATGGTGAAATAAAATCCCTCCTCACTCAGATTTACCACAGATTCCCTACAAGACACAGCTGCTTGATAATACATGCTAGAGGACTGAATCATAACACTCACACACTTTTAAAAGCACAAGGAGGAAGGAAAGAGTGGCTTCGTATCAAAATATGAAAGTCAGAGATGGAAAAAAGGCTAACAAAAAGAAAAGAGACACCATGTTAAAAGCTGGTTTCCTTTCAGAGTTTTGACTAATATCTGGGGGCCAACAATGATTATACCACATCAGAGACCCTTTTCACCTTGCCCAAAGTGATGAGCTCATGTTTGCAGATTGTCTAACACTTTATTTGCAAGCCAAAAGTATCAGATTTACACTCAAGTAACAAATTGTTACAATGTGGGAAGAGGTTATGGACAAAGTACAGATCTGTGGGATGCTTTAACCATTTTTGATTGTGTCATAGTTAAAATCGTGTAATAGAAAAGAGCTGATTCCAAGAGCCACAGCTCCAACTAGGGGCAAGCAGAAACAGTGTGATGCCTTTCATTCCCTGACGTAGATCAAGGGAGTTCATTAGTACAGA
Source organism: Crypturellus undulatus (assembly GCA_013389825.1). NCBI lineage: Eukaryota > Metazoa > Chordata > Aves > Tinamiformes > Tinamidae > Crypturellus > Crypturellus undulatus. The sequence continues at coordinate 619,617 of VWPW01004614.1, read as the reverse complement.
ACAACAATACATGTATGCAAAAATGCCTTTGCCAATCTCATATGCTTAGTGCAGTTCGTAATTTTAATCAGAAGCACAAACTGTTGTGAATATCATTTTGACTGCGGGGAAAAAAAGGTAATCTGGGTACTTCCTTCCAAATGCAGATTTGCCACTTCCACATTGGACGAGCCGTGGAAAGCGCACTCTAGTAGCCAGATTTCTGCATGCTTTGCAGCAAACAGGATAGGGGTATGACTTGCATTTCTTTTCTGCCTTAACCATCTGTTTGTGTTGTTCTCCAGTCCTTTAGTCAACCTTCTTAGAGGTAATACAAAGAGGCTATGGTCTTAAATAGAGATTACTCAGTTGCTTCAGACAGAACAACATTTAGGAGATCCCATCTGAAATTCAGTATTCACTGCCTCCATATATCATTAGTAAGTACCTCAGAGTTAGAGTCACTATTTAATCTCTAAAGAATAGTTTGAAAATATTGAGTATTTATTTAGGTCTGAACAATAAGCCCCATTTCTCAATTCTGCCTTGGAAGACATAGTAAGTATTTTGGAGGAAATTGAATTAATTGACACAGCATCTGTTTCAGCAAATACTTAACTGCAGTTGAGTGTACCTAGGGACACTGCTTCCCTGTGTACTGAAACTCCTTCCTACTCACGGTCGTCCCCCTCTTTTTCTTTTTTTTCAGGTTACTGATTGGAGAGGATTGCTGTAAATTCATGAAAAACAGTCTCACTTTATTTTATAGTTTTCAAAACCCATCTCTAATTCTGGCTCAGAAATATGTTAAAGATCATTCTTTTGTTTTGAGAGTTTAAACACCAAGAAAAATTAAAACTAATGTTCCTTCTTGCCTCTTTCTTTTTTGCTCTCTTACTTTCTTCATATCTTATTGAACAGGAAAAGGGAGGAGAAAAAAAAACGCAAGGCTCAAAGGGAAGTCTCAAAGTCATGAGCTACAAATCCTCTCTCCATATTCTTTCCCTGTTACGATTCCCCCAGGGTCCTTGTAGGCAAAGATAAAAGTCTCCTAGATGGCCAGCAAAGTGTCTGTACTTGATTTTACTGAAAGAGAGAACGTGACACAAAGCAGACTCCAGTGTGACTGCCATTTAAATTAGCCACAGAAAAGTGTGATGACAGTCTTAGCTAATTAATAAATCATTATTACAATTCCATATATTAATACTCTTACTACAGTGAAAACCCTGCATGACTTTTAGAATATTGCAGAAGCCAAACACTACTTTATTGTAAGTCATTCACCAGATGATTTCCTTCTGTTAACAATATTCTTCAGAAGACAATTTAAAACCTCAGAGGAAAAAATATATATTTCTACAGTCCTGCAATAAAAAACAGAATTGTGGAGATTTCCTGAATTTAGCTTTTTTTTTGCTGCAGGTTCAGAAGGCTTTTTTTTTTCATTTCTCAGCTGAATTGACCTAGTGACTCTTGCAAGCATTTCAAAGAGAATAGTGACTATTGTCACTTTTCACTTTTTTTTTACATGAAAAGCTATGAACATAACACTTGCCTTTTAAGAAATTATTGAGATGCACAATATTCCTCATATTCACTTAGTGAAATGACCCCCATCACTTCACATTTTCAGATCCTCTCATTACAGAACTTCTATCCAAAATCTTCATATGTGCTGCCCTCCTGCTGTCCAATAAAATCCCTCTGAGCTTTTGTCTGGCTTTCTTAAACAAGGAGTTGCTGGAGGTAAGAACAGTTTTGGATTGAGCTGGCATGTCCACAATGGGAATTCATTGATTTTGCACATTTTGATGAAGTGCAAATGACCAGAAAAAAAAAAGAAAAATAAATGTATTTCAGGTCTATTGGAAATATTTTATTTAACTTGAAATATTCCAAAGAATTTTCAGATTCTTAAAATATAAATAGCAAAATGACAAAAAAATGTTAAAAAATCTGAATTAAAAATTTTGGATTCCCTGCAATTCTCTTCCTAGTTTATCTGCCTACCCACAAAAGTATTCAAGTAGCAGGCTGAGGACTAATTCTCTTTTACTCTTGGACCTCTTTGGAAAGCCTACAACTGAAACTAGTGGAGTAAAACTGGTGTGCAGGGTCTTCTTTTAGGAAAAGTGATCCAAGGTTTCTAATATGCTTGAGTAAATATTTCAATGCAAATGTGCACCCTATGTATCTAATATTATTCAGTGATATTCAAAAATATCATTGTTGTGGCACTCTGTAACCTGAACATTGCTATAATAATATACCAGGAATTCCTGGATGCAAGAAGTACTTTCAAGCACACATTAGATTCCTAATCCTAAATCTCCCAACTTTCCTTCCTTGTTGCCTCCACTGTTGTTGAGAGCAAGTTGTAGCCTTGGAAAATAACTGCTCTGGATGATTGATGCACAATCTATCATCTCAAATATTTTTTTAAAAAAATAGGATAATAAATTAACTTTTTCCAAACAAAGTTTCCTCAGGATGATATAAAAATCTTGAATAGTTGCAAAGTAATTAATAAACTCTAAAAGAAGAAAGAAAATTATTAAATTAATCCTGAATGTTGTTATTAAAAAAATAACCACTTTTAAAACAGAATCATACTATATGTAGAACAAATTAAACTATGAAGCTTTTACAGGGAAAAATAAAGGAACATGGGAAATAATGTCCAAACAAACAAACAAAATTATTCCCTTTTTGCTCTGTCAATTACAAAACAGCATCACATGAGTAATTATCAGCATGTAACCATATCCACATGATGCCTCTGTTTTTGTTCTTGCATGGCCTCTGTCTATATAGACTTCGCTGTTCCTTTGGGAGAAATGAGCAAAAGCATAAACTTTGAACTTTTTTCTATTCAAAAAAATATTTTTCCTTTTTTTCACAACCAAGCCGTGACTGGTTTCTGCTCTTAACTCTGAGAGAGAACTCAAGGGATGCCAAAGTTTTGTCCCTTGCATGGAAAAATGATTTTATTTTCAACTGTAGGAAGTTCAAACACATAACTATAATTTCATATGAAGGTAACTTAGACTGTAGATCCTTCCTCATTCTCAGGTGATGGATATGCAGGCACATTGTATGCTACATGCTTCTTCACTGAGAAGTAAACTCAATGATGTCATCTGTCTCCAAGACAAAATACTGCAGATTAGCAATATTGCATTTCTTTAAGAGGTGAAACAAAATACATGGGCTTACAGAAGGATCAGACAATTATACCTCAGATGGAAAATTTTATGGGTACAGAAGAAATCATGAGTGAAATGTCAGTATTATACAATAAATAACAGGAAATATCGTAATTTATGTGATGGAGAGAATTCTCACTTTTAAAACTGCCAGATAGTCAGCAGAATTGACTCATTTAAATTCAGAAGTGAACTTGAACATTAAAGGTTTAAAAATATATGAGAAGAGATGAAACTAAACAAGAACCTAGTAGGATTTACAAAGAACAAAACAATTTGTTCAAAAAGAGTGTTACAAAAGTTGGGAATGCATCTAATCAAAATTCAACTTATTCTTGCAAAGCGATTTACATTTATGCCGAATAAATTCCATTCTGCAGGATGAGTAATTAATGGAGCTCCCAATTCAGAAAAGATTGCAATTCTGAAATGGCCTTTAAGTTTATTTAGCCTTGAGCATATGCTGAAAACTGGTCGAATTCAGGTAAATACAGAAAACAGTAGAAAGTGAAGCATGTCAACTCAATATTTTGCATTGCTAATACTAATGGTACTAATACTTCATACTTTTATACTTCCTTGCATCTGATGAGGAGAAAGTTCATCACAAATACCAATGCATAATCAGTCCTGTGATATTTTAGTTTCCATCTGACAGATGTCAGAGGTAAAAAAGAAAAAGGGGTACAAATGATCTAATGAAAGATAGTAAGATCTGTTGCAGTTGTCATGGAACCAGGAAGCTGTCTCACATTAAATGACCTTGTAGTGGTCAGTAATTGCCCTTAGACCACAAAAGTGAATCTATCACTGCTAAGTCTATTTTAAGTGTGGTGGTATGTAGTGGTCACGTTGATACCACTCTACAGGTACTATTAACTAGTGACAGCATATAATTAAATGGCATTACCGTATGCACAGACATGTTACTTGTCCCTAGAAGCCACTTATTGTAGGAATGGCACTCCTGCTCTAAGGCTTGTTAGAAACTGTATTTTCCCCCTTTTATTCTAACATTTGGGTAATTTTAGCTTCTATATTCTGGCAACTACTGCCCTGTATTTTTGGCTCACCCCTAAGTTATCTGAAGCAGAGCAGTGTGATTCCAGGCAGAAGAAGGCAGAATTGTCCCAGAATAACAAGCAGATTTTTTTAATGCTGTGCAAATGGTTCATACATTATTTTTGCATGAATCAGACATTTCTTTTCTAAAGAGAGAGAGAGGTGGGGGAAGGAGGGCAAAATCTTTTACTTAAATCCTCTCATATTTCACTGCTGAATATCAGCTTCTAGCGACAAGCCAATATATGCTAGGCTTCTTGATTATTGTGCTTTTGGAGATTAGCTGTTTTAAGTCATGAGGGTGTGTTACCTCACCCCAATTACAGAACTCCAGTGGAAATGGTAAAAACAGGCAGAAGGAAGCACGAAAGGGAACTTTTCTAACATTCACAGGACATTCACATGAGCTGCATGGGCAGGATGATATCATACCGCTGCCAAGAACTGAAAGCAAGTAGTAGAAAATGAACAATTATGAAATAAAAGGAGTTGTACAAGTACTGGAAGTGGGAGACTGGCTTGCTTTTGTGCTGTGACCTTTCTTTGTGTTGCAGTTCCAACTGTAGAGCTTTACAGACGAGATGGCACCAGCTAAACCTAAAAAATGACTAACTGCCAAGATAATTGAAAGAATAATGAGGTTACAGCAACTGCAAAGATGCAAAGAAAGCTGATGTCAGTTATCTCTTCACAGAGCTCAGCAAGAAGGAATCAAATGCTCAGGCTTTAAGACGAAGGAGTGCTAAAATATGAACCCATAGTTCTGCTAATTGGGACATGCTGATGTGCTGGATTATGAAGAAGTCACATGGAGGATCCTTTCACAATTATTTAATGTTGTAAAATTTGTTTTTCTCTTCTGCAGCATGTTGCATTACTTCCATACTGAAGAAAACCTTTTTCTTTGCTGGGAAGTGCTTGAATCAAATTTTAATACAAAATAAATGTCAGAAAAAAGTTCAGCATTCGAATAAGACAACTCTTCAGATTTCATCGTGACTTGGCCTGAAAGACACCAGAAACAAGAAAAATTAGGAAATCTCCTTATTACTTAGTGTGTATTAAAAGAGTACAGGCTCAAATTCCAGGGAAGGGACCTCTCTTCACAACTCGTGTTAAAACGTCAAGATAAGGGTGTATACTTGCCTTCCTTCCAACCTCTGAACATTGCGTTTGGTCCTAGAAAGGTCACAAGTATTAGTATTTGGCATTTTCAAAGGATTTCCCCCTTCAGAGCAGGAAGAGAACTGCACATAAAAGTGGCATCTCAGAGAAATGTCCCCTTTGCATATATCCTTTACGTTGCAGTTCATGTATACTATAGTAGTTGTGCTAGCCCCTGTAGTGTAGCCCTAATAATTGTGTAACATCTTTTGCTGAATATTAATGCAGGTTACTCTCCACTTATATTACTTGGCATTCTACTCTTAGTTTTATCTGAAGTCTTACGATGCTACATGGCACAGAATGTAAACCACAGATTTCAAGAACACAGCATTTTCATTCGCCTAATCCCTGGACTATTCAGAACACTGTTCTACTAAATAAGAGAGTGAGTCATAGGCATGAAGTATTTGGAGGAGAAGCTGTTAAAAATAACTTTGACAATGTTAAAAGCACCTCTAGAATGACCCTCAGTTTCTCTCATCTACTCTGGAAGCGTTTCTACCCATCCATGCACAGCTGCTGAAGTAGAGAGAAAACTGTCTTTTCATCCCACCTTTGTGAGGTGCTTCTTGAAAACTCAGTGTCCCCCTGGGAGAAGAGCATGGAAGGAATATCTAACCTACAGCGGTACCATAGGAACCACAGATGGAGAGGAGAAGTTGCTGTGACAAAGTGAATGCATTGGCAGTCCATCTGGGTGGAGATTTACTGTAGTAACAGCCTCTATCCCTGACCCATCTCCTTGTCATCTTGAGCTCTGTTTCATGCGTATAATGGCAGATAGCTTGTGAGCTGAGTATTTTGAGGAGGTAAAGGGAGAAGAGTTGTCTGAGGTATTCAGTGAAAAAGTCACTTTACAAGCTCAAAAATAAAGCATCAAATGCAATAAACCCAAACATATTATTAACATACAGACAAAAAGTCCAAGTAATTTCCATGATCTCCTGACTTTTCAAGCTCATCTCAACATATTTTTTTTCCCTTGAGGGTTGACAGTATATTTTCCTTCTTTATGTACCCAGACATTTTATCCCCTATTTTTTTCCCCTGGGTGACTGATACAAGAACAAATCTAATACAGTGATCACAATACCAAGCTTTCAAATATGGAGTAGAAAAGCAAGAAAGAGGAACTATTAAAAATGTGAATTCTCTCTGCCCTTCATTGCCAATTTGACCACCACTCTCTACAGTCCTTACATCTGAACATCCCTTCTTTAATGGTGGAAAACTGACAGCAGCTCATCAAGCAAGTACAGGAGAGACAACGAGACTGCTATTACACCAGCTTGATTCTTAGCCAACAGAAAAAGCAGGAGCAACAACAAAAAACACTGGGCCAGCCTATTTGCACTTCCTGTCAACAGTTCATGAACCTTCTACTTTCCTTGAATTTTCTACCCCTTATTGTATGACAATATTCCCCAGCAGTTGGGTATTTCCAGTATCCTAAAAAAAGTCCCATAAAATAACACCGATTAACAAGATACAGTCTGAACCACCAAATCCTATAGCTAGCCATATGTCTGCAAATATGACAAGTTTAGATGATGACTCATGTTGAGTGTATCCAATACGCCTTGGAAATCTATCACTTTGATTTAAAAGGTACATTGTGGTTGGTTAGTTCCTTCCAACATGCATTACTGTTCAGCATGTTTGGTACAATGTTCACATTAATGTTTTGGAGGCAAATTGATTTCCTGTGTTTTATATTATAAACACTTGTTTAGGCCTGGGTCTGTGAAGATTTGTGTACTTTCAATTGCCAATTAAAAACAGAATAGTGGAAGGCACTCTGCCTCCCACAAATGTGCTGTGCTATAGCAGGATTGATCCCCTGGTGAAGACAGTGTGGATGCAATCGAACACAGAGCTGGTGTCAATGACTCCTCAAAGACATCGCATAAGGTTGTCACAGTCAGAAAACACAGGAGCAGCAATTCATCATGTTTGGGACAACAGTGAAAGGCTATGGATTTACTTATTTATTTGATTGTAAACCGTCTAGTTGCTTTTCTCCTTCTTATTTCCAACAAGGAAATTGTTAGGCCCAAAGGTTTCTAACCTAGCAATTCTCTAAAATTCCACAATTTACTCTAGCCATAGGTATTATTCAATAATTACTGCCTATAGTATTGCACCGATGGGGTATTGCATTTAACAGTTCCTGAAAGCGTTATGTTTGAGTAACGCTTAAGCGAAGTTTTGAGTTCTATATCATCCGTGTGTAAGTGTGTGTTTTCGCGTGCATCTTGGAGTTTGCAATGGTCATGTGTTTGCTTGTATACATGTGCAAACATCTCCCTTTCTTTCACAGCATTTAAAAGATAAGAGGTTAAATTCAAACTCAGGGAAGCAGATGGTACTCCACATAGTGGAGAGTCTTGTCCCATGTCCCTGGTTTGGATCCAGTAATTAAGAAGTAAGTACTCAGGAAAGCAAGTGATCTGATTAATAGAAAAGATCTAGCTGTACACTCCGTAAAGAACTCTGTGCTGGCTTGTCCTTACCGTTTCTGCTTTCAAAACCTGTCATATATTGCAACTGTAATCGCTACAAAAGGAAGAAACTCATTTGGGATCCTAGTTACAATGAAGAAACCTATGAGCCACCTTGAGAAGCAACTTCGATGTGTTGGATATAAACTGTCATTATCTGAATTATCGTTATCTGAATTATCTGAATGGCTTATTGATGGGTTACTCTTTCTGTCCAGAAGGAAAAAGACAAGACAAAAAAGCTGGGCAGCAGCTAGCAGTGACTTAGCTATAGTTAAAGGCTTTACAAAGTTCGTAGGTGAGGACTAAAAAGACACTTTTTGGGAAGCCCACTAAAAAGACACTGTTTGGGAAGTGAGTTTTTAGGTCTGATAAATCAAATGATGGTAAGAACTCAAATCAATAGCAAATAAAAATGTTAGCCATGGTAAGTTAAGCCACTGTGTAATACTGCGAGAGGAGAAGACAGATACTCCTCATCAGATTGCCCCTAAATTGGGAAGAAAATGATGGTGACCAATTGCTCATTCATACAATAAAAACTATATTCTAACAGAGTATTCTACTAGATGTGTAGTCCCAATTAATATACCTATATCTGGCTTGTGATGTTAACCTTAGGAAAAAAATCCTTGTCAGTCTTTGCGGATGAAACAAACCCCCTTCCAACTTTAAGCCCAGAGGTATATCTGTCATTGCTCCCTTACTCTGTATAATATATTATGTTGATATGAATAATAACAACAAATCTTATCTTATTTTTAAACATGAAAAGAAGTTAAAAATTAGTGTAGGTGAACTGATGTGCATGGAAATGATATTGCCTAAGGAAGTCCCAGTGTAGACTCTCAGTAAACTGCTAAACTGATTTTTAATGCATAGATATTATGGGAGGTTACATAGATCATTTCTGTCCCTTATTAATAGCTCATATCTTAATTCTTTAACAAATTTAAAGCATGATTGAATACTTTCTCCTGAACCTATTTTTCATTTGACTGAATCATTTAACTCTGTAATCTCTGTCTAGGGTTAATAGTTTCATTGAAAAGAAGTACTAATATACTATAAGAAAGGCTAGTCTGGAAATATTTTTTTATAGCTCTTATGAAATTTCCACCTCAGTTTTGCAAGTCCAGGGAACGTAGATAGGTCTTTGATGGAGTCAGGACATAGGAATGTTGGAGCTTTTATCCATGCTGAGAATTTCTGACGGCTTATCCTTCAAAAAGTTTCAAATGCATAAATGTCTGTAACAATTTTTCCTCTAGTTTTGGGGAATTTAGCAAAAAAAAAAAAATGGGCTTTAGGTGAATCTACTTTACACTGTTCTGCCAATTCCATGAGAAGTTTTGATTCTGGTAGTAATGCTCTAAATATGTGTGTCGGGTGAACACACACAGACTCCCCGCTGCCACCACACATCATGCGGTTAACTCAGATCTCAAGCTGACAAGCCGTGCAGGCACCTTTGTATTACGTTCCACTCAGTGGGCGCCAGTGAACTGGACACTGTTGTGTCTGGGTCTGCTGTGGCTTTAGCTCCCACAGACAGAAGTAAACAATACCCAAGGCAAATGTGGCAGAGACTGAGCTTCCATCCAGGCTTCTTTAATCTCCAGCCAGTAGGACAGTTTGGGAGAACTTCAAGAATCTATACTGTAAGTGAAAGGGAATCCCATGCCCTCTTTTTTTTTTTCAGGCTAGTCTTCGAGATCCGATCTCTCCATTACTTTCTATATTTGTGTATCTCAGTTTCTTGCATCATTGACACTTATCTCATGTGTTTTCACAGTGGAAGAGCATGTGGTAAGAATGCAAACCCCAGTACAAACACATTTCAAGCAATTCTTGACTAATAGGTAAATTTAAATTTTAGCCCTCTCTGATTTTTTCAAGACTGCGCGGCAAGTTGTTTTCCCATCTTTATTTCCAACTCCATTGCATCCCACTGGTGGACAGCACAATCTGTACATGTGCATCACATTTGCCGGAGACTTAATATCTCCCTGGACAAGGATGCTGTTGCCCAAAGCCATGGGAGCACAAGGTTTGTTCAAGGTCCTGCAGTACCCTATCTTTGAACATCCAAAACAGACACTCATTGTACTCCAGGTCTGTTAGTTGCTTTAGTAAAGTCCTATTCAAAACCAATTTCTCATCTAATTAATGTTGGATACCCACAAAAATACACACTGCACAACTGTGAGTCGGTTGGCTTCTCAGCCTATAATATAACTCACAAGTCTCTGTAAATGTAATCTTTGATCTGTGGGTGGCATTCTGTATCCAAGCTTGCAGTACAAATATCATTTATCCTTTCAGTCAGGTCATTTATGACTATCTGACTTTAAAGAAGAGCCAACAAGGTTCTAGTTTAAAAGTATAATATTCAGAATTTTTTTTTTCACCAAATCACATTTCATGTTGCCAAGCTTTCTTTCAAATAGATTCTTTTGCAAGTCCTAAACACCTAACAGCTAATTTGTAATATATTCAGAGTACAAAACAATATACACAAAGCACTTTGGAATCTGCCAAGCAACTGAAGAACTGGAATTCTTGCTACGGAAGTTAATAAAAATTCTGCAAATAACATTTAATAAATGTTTGGGTTGTCCTATTAACTCTTTCTTAGCTATTGGTTTAAACTAAATAAGCTAATTTCAGAGTTTTCTAGCTAAGGATATTTTTGTCATAAAGTCTGACATTTCCGAATTATTTTTCACATTGACTAGTTTGAATACGAAAGAGACTGTATAAAACCATCATGTGACTGATAGATGTCTAGCTCCTGCAGAATAAAGCTGCATTTTGTGGCTGGCAGCCAGCGCAGCCAGTCAGCAATGGAGGGACAGGCCAGGTCAGGACTTGGCTGGGAGGATAACAAGGTACTTGAGGCAGTCGTGTCTGCTGATGACTCATGAAGTGGTAGTCAGATCCCTGAGTCAGGGATGAATGTGTGCCAGGGTGGTGTTAGGGCATACTACCGGGCTACAGATGTTATGTGTAAGAGGTAAAAAAACAGATCTTAACTAGTAGTTATTCACATGTACCCCTTTTATCTTTTTCAGAAAAAGGAGGGCAGTACCTTGAGAATTCTTCTTTTTCTCTTCCACATATTTACGTTTTGTCTATCTAAAACTACTTTGCAACATTATACTTCTCCTTGTCGCAAACTCTTGTGTCCGTGGCTTTGGGCTTTCAAACAACATTAATGGCTCAGGGATGGAAGTGTCCAATCTGTCAGTAGATTTATGCTTTTCCACCTGCCTACTTTCTGGAGACTTCCTGGGACACCTAACGAGCCTGTGCACAGCACAATAGTTCTCCAGCCACTCTTACTTTTCCAACCCGTACTAAAAAACTCCACATAACAGAGATATACATACTTGTTGGGGAATATATAGATTTAGGTATATACATGTAAATGCTAGCACGCCCAGAGCTCAGAGCTAGATTACTGGGGTCATTATCCCTGGCCCTGTAGTAGGGACGTAGACACGCTCTGTGTCTGCTGAACCCTGGAGCTGTTATGGCAATGAGAATCATGCTTATTAAAAACATACTTATTAAAAACATTTGCAAAACTCTGCAAATAAAACCTAAAAGTCTGTAGACAATTAATAAAGCTGTGTCTCTGCAGGAACTGTGATTACTACAGTGTACACAAGAGCCATTTCACAGTAATACAGGCAACAGAATGTGGATGCTTTGGCTGCAGAAACAAAGGGCCTTAACTCAAAGGGAACCTGCAGGAACTGCGGACAATATGGGCCCCACACCACACTGGGAGGCCCTCCTGGCCCTTGTCTGTGGGGTGGAGCTGAAGCAGGCGCAAATCTACCCCTTTCCAGATCACTGCAGCTCACTCCTCGAAAGCACATCATAAAGTTGGCAAACCCAATTTTGTTTTTTGACGTGCATTTCTCAACATAAGTGCATTAGGTAGGTTTCTTCATTTCAAGACTTCTGAAGGAGTTACGCTCTCCTGACCTCTCTTTGGTAAAATTACGCTTTGGCCCAGCAATGGTTACCTTCAGGGAAAATCATCAGTCTTAGTATAAACTGACTTTCTGCGGGAAATGGTGTATCGCTGAGAGGTTTCCAAGTGAAGAATTTCCAGCATCGCATGGAATTTTGGCTATTTGTGACAGATGTTTAATGAAACTTGAGTTGAAAAGGGATTGAAACATTATTACCACGAGACAGAGGACAAATTCTGCAGCCTACCACATATTAGTTTATGTGTTCATCTCTTTAGTCAAAAAGTTAGTAAGCCTCAGACAATATGTAGATACTGGAGAAGAAAAAATCATTTTAAGATTGCTACTTAAACTTAACACCGTATCTTAAAAATTAAATTGACTAATTGGTGCCAAATACACTTGTTAAAGGGTATTTAATCTTACCTGATTTGTCTATTCATGACTTACTGCATGACACAATTATCTCCTGTTACCTAGGGCATCCTGGTTTATCTGACTATCTAGGAGAAGAAATCTTTTATCTCCCGAGGAACTGGAACGTGACATAAGTTGTTTTTGCATTGTCTTAATGTCTAGAATATCCCCCTCCCCACAGTGAATCTTGCCTCACAAAAGCATCTATGAGAAACTAAGCAGAGGCTCTGACAGCAACTCAGCACCCCCAAGTGTGCTCCACACTCCACATTGCCAGGGAGGTCAGGGCCTATTTCAAGAACCTTTTCCCTCATCTGCAAAACTCTGAGAGGGCTAAATCCCTATTATCTAAATGACTTTATTCCTACCTATGGCTGTTAAACTGAGCAAGCTGTTGGATCCCACTTCTGACCAGTGTCAGTCAGAAGCTGGCAGAGGAGCTGGGGGAGGCACAGCGAAAGTCATATATACTTACTATATATGTATTCTATTCAGCATGGACAGTGGTGTTTTAAAAGTGATATTCTAGACTGAACTGAAGTGACTGTACTATAATTCAAACCCTGACTTGGAAGCCTGGCAGTCTAAATAAACTTGGCAAATGAAAACTAAGAAAGAAAAGAGAGGCACAGAAAATTGAAGAGACTTGTCCATCTGGAAACTTGAATCCAGACTTATTAACAGGTATAGTTACCTGTCCTTTAAATTTTCATTCATCAGCTATGGGGTGGTACAGTATTCCTAAAAGGTTTTCCATGAGAAGAAAGTCAAGAAGACTGAGTTGAGCCTTGTGTGCTACCCTTGAAAAATTGTGTGCAAACAAGACCACAGCTCACCACCTTGGTTAGTGAATAGCACCATCTGAATCCTGCCCAGCAGCTTACAGACACATTTGCTTAAGCAAGAAATGCAGCATGGACTAGCTCTGTAGCTCTGCATTTTCCTGCTACCTTTCCTTCCAAACTGCTGAGGTGCACCTTGCCACTGGAGGGGGAGATACCAGTAGGGCAGTATGGAGCCAGGAAGATCACTTCAGTGGGGCTAGTTGAAGTGTTTCTGCATGGCGTTCCTGAAACTTGGAGGGCTGGTGGTGAGATGCAGAGATGGCCTCCAAAGAGAGTCCATGGCTTTACCTAGGTTGCCTCTGTTCTCACGGCACAGCTGCCATACCTGGTGGCAGGGCCAGAGGAGGGTTTGCTAATAGGCAGAGAATTAACTTGACATAGAAAGTATTTTTATCAGCTGGGCCTTGGTTATGGAATTGCTGGAAAGTACTGAACTTGTTCATGCTGCTTCTGTTGCTTAAATGGACTCAGGTGGTGGAATCTACCAAGGACAAAAACTAGCTTAAACGCATTGTGGAGGGAAAAAAAAACCTGAGCGCATGCACACAGCTGAGAAGCCTTCAGCCATCCCTACTGATGACAGACATGAACCTAATTTGTATTAGATGGACATACTGAAAATAAAAATACCATAAAGAACATATTATCATTTCCATCCTCCATTTTTATTTGCTATTTAAATGTCGTTATGAGTTTTATATTTTCCACATAGTCCCTTACCTCTAGAAGTACTAACTGTTTATTTACTTTTACTTTTTGCTATTTAATCTTTTATTAACTGTTGCAGAAATGCATATTATCCTTTAAATAGGTTTTAAGTGTTTTCATTACCCTTGCCCATATCTGTAACCAAGAAGCTTCTAAAACACTGCTGGGGAAGCAGTGCAGTCAGGTACTGAATACTGTCCCCACTAAGCCTGGAGCTGTTTAATCTTTTTTATTTTGCTTTTTATGTAGTGTAAATAACACAAGATGGTTACAGAAAGTAGCATTGCCCCCTTCCCATAGTTGTTAAGAACATAGATGTGCAAAAGCATTTGGTTTAAATGTTATTCCATAAAATTCACCCTAGCTTTGTTTGCAGCTTTTCTGAACATCTGAAATCTCTATTTTCTTTATTCAGAATAAGTAAAACAAGCAATCCCTTGTTGCACCTGGAAATGATCTCTCTTTCAGGTCAAACATTTATGGTCTGTCCACCTAACTGGTAATTATGCCTGTTAGTGTTGTGCTTTCTTAAGATCCTATTTCAATAGAGGGCAATCATAAGAAAATATTAAATATGCCATTCTTAATTATGCTTACTCTTTAGCCAATTGTACTGTCACTGACCTGAAGTGTTAGAAAATGTTTGAGGATCTTTGACAAGCATGGAGCTTCACATACACAGATATATGTGGGCATCCAGTACACAATACCAGATGGATGTTTGCACACTAGTATGATCCATGATTTTTGAAATCTGCATGATGGAAAAAAAATCTCATTTTTTTAACCATTTTGATATTATTCCTCATTGAGTGAAATACCTTTCAAAACACTGAACAACTTTCCTGGCCTTGACAGGCCTATTTCCTCTTTCTTTTCTTTCTTTTCTTTCAGCTAGAAGGCATCCTGTTGTGGATCCCAGCACACCAGCTGGAATCTATTCAATACGGTTCCACTTAGGTCTCATCTGCTGGCCAGTGCATTTTGAGAGTCAATAATTTTGTGATATCTAATGAGCTCAAACATCAAAAAGTATTCAATTTTGTGACTAGGAAGATGTGTGTGATACTCTTTCCTTTCTGTTCTCTCATGCAAATTTTGCTCTTAGATGTGTTGGTTTAGTAAGGTTATTTTATCATTATAGTACACTAAGCTGTAGAAATATGAAATTGTATATATTATATATGTTTTCTATTAAAGAAAAATTCACAAGGGCTTTCTTCCTAAGACATTTCCCTTTGTGAGCAATTACTTAAAAATATATATTTTACACTAAGAGATAAAAACAAAAACAGCAGCAAACTCCCCTCCTTCTGCGGAGCTACTACAGAAGGATTTCTGTGATTACTGCTTGCAAGGGGCTCTGTACAGGTGCACGTTTCCACAGCTGGGTTCCTGTACGGACAAGTTCTCATGCAGGAAACAATGGAAAATGTCCCAGCCCTCTCAAAGCCCGGACTTTCTAGGTTTTGTCAACACCCCTCTACGTTATGTGGTCCAAACCTTTGACCGTGACAGCACTCTGTATCTGTGAAAAGCTCATGCTGTTGATAGAAGATAAGTCAAACAGAGCATGTTTTGTGAAATGGGCACAAGACAAGCACTTGCAGAGGCTGCCTGTTGATAGCAACATGCTGTTATAATGAAAAGCTCAGCCGAGCAGATTCCTGCCTTCACTACAACCTCAAGGACTTACAGGCTTTATGTCAGGAGACTTAAACTCAAATTCCATAGCTACAAGGATCTTAAGAGCACCGAAGAGATACATCTCTAGTACATTTGCTTTACAGAAATAGATTCAGTTGCCTGGCAGTTGCATTTCTTTATCCTTACCAACAGCAATAGGATGTATATTTTGTCTATACACAGGAGTTTTACTTCTCCTGCTAGTGTTCTATACCTCCTATCAGGCATCTCACTTTTCAAAGACTTAGGTGACATGCTGTAGATTCTTTTATTTTATTTCTCAAGCTATCTAAACAAATAGAAGACAACACATATTTTCCGACCATGCGTAAATGAGACTTTCATTTCCCACAGGACAGAGAATTCTGATCGCTAATGTAGAAGGAAACACTAGCACTTACCTGAAGATATTCAATCTCTGTCAAGCACTTAGTTACATGGGTGATGATAAAACATTTCAGACTATACATGTTTGAAGAACATAGAAGATTTTGGGGGGCATACAGCTCTGTAGCTCCAATTTCACTCTGTCCTCTGTAATGTGGAACTCCTGACAATGTAATGAACACTTTCTAGCAGTTCTGTTTGACATAGTTTCTTTAGCTTTTCAGCTTGCCATGAAAAGAACTGATCACTTGCAGAACTGGGTTCTTAGAAAGTAAGAATAACTCTCCTGAGCCAAACCAATCCCAAACTTGGTATCAGCACTGAGAGGTGAGCTCAAGGTTATTATCAAGAATCAGAATATCTTTGTGTGACATTCTGAGCACATACCTACTAAAACCCAGTTCACTAGGCTCTATTTGCTTTGGTACTAAGAAGGAATTTCATATTACCTATTTCTCCTATTGGAGAAGACTTCATTAAGGGTTTTGTGACCTGTTTGGATCAAGGACACATTATACCCATTTGAACGCTCCTCGAACTTTACTGTCCCCAGTTGCTGTCAGAATAGAAAGAATTTTTTAATAGTCCACATGAGCTTTTAGAATAAATGATAGCAACAAGACTGAGCAGATTTTAGAACAGTTAAGGTTTTCCAGGGGAGATATTTTTTCCTGCTCAAAATATCATCTCTTTTTCTAGATACTCCATCCACTCACCTACTTTCTCACCTCTGTGCTCTTGGCATGAACACTCATACATTAATACCCGTGTATTTCAACTTTCAGAAAGTGGAGTTTGAGGTTCCATGTTATCATTACATGTTAGCCTTCAAATTATATGTAATGCATCTTTTGGAATGTTTTGCTTAAGTGTTTTGGACCTTTGAAGCCCAAAGCCCTATTGTTCAAGCATGTGTAGTGCAAAGTTAAATACCTCTTTGTTTAGCTATTAGTTTCTTCTCAGCTGCTCCAAGAACATCTGTTGCAGAATACCAGCCACTCCAGCACACAGAAATAGCCTTCCACCTCCCCATCTTCCAAACACTCCTTTTTGCACCTTGCGGAATATAAATCTGAAAAAAAAACGAAAAGAAAAAACTTTTCCAAAAAATAAGTATTAATTCTTTTTCTTTACATTGCAGGGTGACAAAAAATGACAAAGGTGCCTTCAAAACACAGGAAAAGATAGTGCTGTAAGAATGTCATATCCAAAAAAAGAAGCAGAACTGTGAGAGGAAAGGGTGTAGCATGGAAACTGAGCAGTAAGGGTTATAGTAAGCGAATGCCTTATTAGTTAGAAAATTGTTTGTTGTTAATTGAAGAGATGTCACTAAGCTCCTTTCCTGTTCTGGAACAAACTAAAAACTTGCCTGATTTTGTGTATGGGAAAGAGATTGGAAAGCTGATTATGCTGCAGTTTACTTAGCAGTTTACTATGCCCAAAAGATCAGTAATCAGAAAGTCAAATGAAAGAACGAGATAATCGCATTGAAAACATTATTGAGGTAGATTTTTATTTAGGAAAAAAACCCCACACACGCACACTATGAAAAATGCTTCTGAGTGGAATTTTAAATAGCTAAGTTTCATTGTATCAGGCAGTTAGATTTCAGAAACTTGAATCTCATAGTAGAAGACACTTTCTGTCACAAAATATATCAAATAAACTACTAAACAAGTAAAAGAAATAATAGCTAGACCACAGCTCAAGTGGCTTGCTCAGTAAAATACAACACCTATTACCACACTCACACGGTTTGGGGACCTGCCTACCAAATCTCAGTTTGGAGACTCCTAATCCCTATTTCAATTTCAGATCAAGATCAGAATGAACACTCATGACTTTGGCCCAAGGTTCTGACAGCATTTCTTTTGAAGAAGCCTCAGGGCTAGTGCCCTTTCTTGTTCTTATGCCACTGTAAATGGACCTCAATTTTTGGACAGCTTTTTACCAGCTGTGCAGAAAACTATTCATCTAAGTAAGCACAAGAAAACTCTTTTAGAGAAGAAAACTTCTGACATATGTTCACAGGAGATATCTGTTGTTATGTTACTAACATTACTAACTCTATTATGCTTTTAAGAAAGTACTAAGCTCTACTTTTCTTGTGCTTAATTAGGAACCCATCTTATATGTGCTTGTTTTAACATATACTCGGATAGAAAATGTCAATAATGGTTAATGCATATAGATATATGTCTGCAAATATTCTCTGTAACTGCAACCCACGATCTCCATAAAATGCATCTCCAGGTAAAATGTACTTTTAGTATGACCCATTTTTATAACTTTTCATTAGTAAACACACAATTCCCCAGAAAGTTTACAGAAAGTTGGTGATATCTATGAATTCAATATTAAATCTTTTTCATGCCAATATTTACTCCTGTCAACTTGAAGAGTTAATGCAACTGCCTGAAAGTCATTTTTAAAAAATGTGATAAAACACGGGAATGTCTGAAGGTAGAAACGTGAGATTTGCTCATATACAAATCAAAATGTATCATAAAACAGCCACTGAAACATTTTTCCAATTGTCTGTAAAAAGAGAACTCGGAAGACCTACAGCAGGAATATAGATGCATACTCCGGGGACATTTCTGGCTTTAAGATTCTTGCCTTTCTGCTGCCAGATACCAAAGCCAAACATATTGCTAAGGCTTTAAGACACATTTTCATCAGTAAAATGTCTTATAAAATAGATCCCCAAAACATTGAGTGTCTGCCAAAATGTCAATTATTTTTTATGTCCTCATTGAACAATGAAATATTTATGTTAATAAAGGCCTGCTATCATAAATTAGTGTTATAGAAACCACTATTCACAGTTTTTAATTAACAGTAAGCATTGAAATTAAAATTGAGGAGATTCATCTCTGTTGGTGCATTAACCTCTCTCGTCAGTTAACAATGCTCTACTCAACAAAAATTTCCAGGAAATATATTGCAGAAGGAATGTCTGACACTCTGATTTTGTTTACTCCTGAGTTATTTATGAATAATCAATATTCTCCTGTTGTGTGATCAGAGTACAACCTCATGCCGTATGATAATGCTGCATTTGCAAATAATCACAGTTGAGGAAAGATAGACGTCACATGTATAAATTTCACTTCCAGACTTTGAAAGTATAAACTACTGTATTAAAGTTATGCATGCTCAAAATC
The DNA here is from genome assembly GCA_013389825.1 of Crypturellus undulatus. Taxonomy (NCBI): domain Eukaryota; kingdom Metazoa; phylum Chordata; class Aves; order Tinamiformes; family Tinamidae; genus Crypturellus; species Crypturellus undulatus. The sequence goes on along the minus strand of VWPW01004614.1, from coordinate 600,503 downwards.
ATCACTGGTGTGATACAGTTTATAGGCTAAATGCTAGTGTTGTTAAAACTCACTGTTGCATTCAAAAGCTACGAGTGTGAGCCCTAATATTTACAAGTGCTCCTTTCCAGCATTAGTAGATTGAACAGTAGATGTTTAAAATATGGAGAAGCTTTTATTCTGTTGCACAGAGACTTGAACGATATAGCATTTCCATTCTTGACCTAGCAACTGAAGTTGAGGCAAGGTCTGGCGCTGAACCTTGCTTTGAAAGCAAGCAGTGTTCCAGATTACTATTTCCTATTTTGGACTTAAATTTGATCCATTTGCAAATGATGTTGAATTGCAGCAGATACTATCCTGGATATCTAATTTCTATTTGATTATTTAAGGTGAGATTTTCAAATGTGCTCGGTGCTGCAATAACTCCTCTCTCACTGAAGTCACTGCCAAAACTAGAAGAGTTTGAGAAAAATCCCACCCTTATTAGCCATTAAAATACCTGGTGAAGAAATTGGGAGTCAGCTGAACTGTTTATGCCGTTACCCAGAAAATGCACTGATTTTAAATTTTCTTTATGAGTGTGGGCCATTCACCTGGCTCCCTATTGCAATTGGCAAGCACTAGCAGGTGCAAAGCACACATTTGCAACTAAAGACCTCTGGGACGATTGCTATTTCCCTCTTCTCCCTCCACATTACTTACTGAGTGTCTAGAACTGCATCAGGCATCCTGTCAACATGGAAGACCTCTACTGCAAAAAAAAAATACAGTCTGGACTTGTTATAAATTGACTGGCAACTAGAAGGGAGGTTGATAGAGGAAAGAAGCAGGGAAAGGATGAAGAGGAAGACTATGCAGTAAATTGGCTAAGAGCGCCTCTAAGCTGACGCATTTATTGCTGGCAGAGAAAGTTATTTCCTTTCAACTTAGCCTTCTTTTCATACATTTTTCTCACGTGTGATAGCAAAAGCAGTAATTTCAGGTCTTTGAATTCAGTGAGGTGACTATGGATTTCAGTATAGGTGTTGCAGAATATGGTCCTGTTTGGAGATATGCAGATGGAAATGCATGGTATTAAATGTTGAGAGCAATGAAATGAAGATATGAGCGCTCAAAGAGGCATTGGGTGCCCTAGCACAATGCACCCATGAATAACTGCTGGATGTCCTCACACTTCTGCAGCCTGTTGTTTACACGAGCATGATAGCATGAGTAAGCCTTGCAGACACACTTCTGAGGTAACTTTGTTTTGAAGTAGGAAGCCATCCAGTATTGATTCCAGGAATTTTCAGTGACACTCACAGCAGTCTTGGATAAGTCTTTTTTGTGGTGAGGCAACCTCATTGGGAAAAATAAGTCTGCCATACAGAGATAAATACACAAAGCACAGAAGGTGAGTGTCAGAATTTATTGCTTCTTTGCCAAGGAGTTTCTTGCTGCAGGCAACTCTACTCAGGACTGAATGTCTCCTGTCACCTAACAGTGAGAGGTAGCAGGAATCAGGGATTCATTCCTATCCTTAGGAACAGAAGTAGTTAATTTCGCACCATATCCCAGTGAATTCAGTGGAAGGACTGAGTAGACAAGGTGCTTGGCTCCTTATGCCCCATTCCTAGGCACGGAGAGCTGTGCCATAGCTCAGGCATTACTGGAGAGGACTCCGCTCTGTCTTGCCAGCCCTGGCTCCGGTGCCTCTCCCCTTGACTCTGCTGACGGCAAGTGGCAGGTGGCTCAGGAAGCAGCAGTGATGTATCTGCCAACTTGCTGAAAGAGCAGAGCTCTCCTGGCAGGGGGGATTCTCTACTAGCCATTTCCATGCAGAATGCATTCACCCTGTGCTGCTCAAGTGAGGTAAGGTTTTCCATTAAAGAATCAGTTCCTGTATATATATTAGCAGCAGTGCATCAAATAACACACTACTACAACAGAAGATGCCAATCCAGCTCCTTCACCAAGGGTAGATATGGTGATTTACACTGAACTAAGGGTCTGGTCCTTTGAGTCAATATGCTGAACTGACATGGCTGTGAAAGCAAAGGTTGTATGTGGACTCAGATGCCCATTAACACTCATCCACCTGCAAGATTTGGATCTCATGATGAACTAAGTGCCTCTCTGTGCAACACTACATGCATCAGATACTCAAACATGATAATGATGGAAACAGATGTGGAGATATACAGACAGAACTGGAAACTGGTCAGAAGGCTGTCTCTCAATCATGCAGGAAAAGAAGAAAAAGTAGAAAGAAATAAAAAAGATCTTTCTCATTTAAAAGAAACCACAACTTGTTCTAAATTTATTGTTTATATTCTTATTCCCTACACAGGTCTTAAAAATGAGCAAATGCCTTAGGAACATGAAACTCTCACTGTCTGCTGAAATGGCAAAGTTAATTGCAGCCAAAGTAAAATTTCAAGATTTCCACTTTGAAGTGGAACTTGGAGTTAATGACTGGGCATGCCCTGATACATAACACACAGCAACGTACCTTGGTTGAATCATAGAAGCTAGAGATGGAAAAGACCTATTAGGTCATCTTTTCCATCTCCCTGCCAATGCAGGATTATTCTCTGCCAATTCAGGATTATTCTCGAATGTTTTCTAGTCTAGTTTTAAATGACTCAGGCTGTGGGGCTTCCACCACTTCCCCTGGGACACTATTCCACAGGCTAATAGACTTTACTGTTAGGAAAATTTTCCTGATATGCAGCCTAAATTTTACTTTGTTCCATTGCATCCTAGTTTTCCTTGTTGTAACTGTATTACCCTAGCCTAGGTAATTGTCTCCCCTCCATGGTGTTTATGACCTTCAAATACTTTGAGATGGCTTCAAAATCCACCTTAGGATGGATCTTAAGTAGCATTATATGCTATTGTAGTCATCCATAATATATGTGTAACTTCAATTATATGATCATACTTAAAACATATCCATATTTGAAGCATTATACTGTGAGATCCTACAGCAAAGACCCAATATTGCACTGCTTAGTGAACCCAAACCTACCTCCATCATTCCCTAAAGGACTGGAAAGCACCTAGAGCTTGTAAGCTGCTGAAAGCTACTTGTTCATACAGCACTTGCTCTTTCCAGCTGCAAGTTAAATTAGCATTAATGTTTTAGGCATTGCTTCTCCATGTAATTCATTGCCAGTTTCCAGGCAGACACTTGAGAGCCTCAAGCTACAGGGAGCCGAGGGAGCTGGTTGGCGATGGCCTCCAGGCCCTGGGAGATGCAGTGACCTACTCTTGCTGCAGCGTGACCATTTAGTCCCAGGGACTCTCACTTTATGTGTGATGGGTGACTGTATGGCTTACATCTAATCTTTTCCAATGGCCCTTATTGTATCTTGATGTGACCACAAAGTAAACTGTGGGAAAACATCAGTCCTCAATGAAGAAAACCTAGAGGTTTCTCATCCTGAGCAAAAGTTCCAAAGCTTTTTGGAGAAAACCTTGTCTTTTAATTTTTGTTGCTGGGGAGACCATCAAAGTTCTTGAATGAAGATACTGAAACCTAAAGAACATCAATGACCTTCCTTTCTTGACTAGTGTTGCTCTTGTACCTGAAGGCCACAGACAAGTTTAAATGCCATAGAAAGATAGTTTAAACATCCCTGTCCTAAATGTAAATCTTATAATTTGATTCAAAGTCAGAATTTAGGCATAACATATTTAGCCCAAAAATAGTTATAACATTTTAAATCACCTAAAACTCTACAGAATTTTAGTGGGGAAACTTTGCAAGATTTGCTGCCCTACCACAGTCTTTCAGCTTTGTTACACACACTCACACTCTCATACACAGAGTTCTGAAAATGAAAAACATTCTAGCTCAAAGCATTTTATCAACAAGCGGAAAACTAAAGGGAAAACATTGAAATCAGACATCTCTTTAGATCTAGAGCAATAAAATTTCTGTAAGACATTGTTTCAGGAGCAGGAAAAAATATTAAAGTACACAGGGAATTCAAGAAGTATCATAGTTCAGCACAGGAACTTGCACGCATGGAACATCTGCTTTTGCTGTGTGATTGCTCCTAGCTGCTCCACAGAGGTCAATAACTCACCAACACCATCTCTTTACTTATGTGCTTGGGGTCCATAAAACATGTGTACAGACCTTTTACATGCTTCCAGCACTTCTAGACCATCTATCCCAGGACCATCTGTCTCATCAAGAATATTTGAGGTACAGCATCATCAGTTTGAAAAACACATTACCTTTCCTGTTGACTTACACTGCCCCTTGTCAAGGCCCAGACTAGCAACAAAAAACTACTTCTTTCTGAAATCGTAATAGCCGTGGGTAAAATAATCTTCTCCTTGGTTTTGGGTCCTGCTCCAACTGTTCCTTCCAATAACCATCCCCAAACCCTTACAGCAGAGGTATTTGCAGTATCAACCTGAAGAACAGGTAAGCAGAAGGGAAGTCTGATCCACGTCACACTGTTACCCAGAGTCGGACCCTCACAGCAACCTTACAGCTGCAATAAGATCAGCACATGCCAGGTTTCAGGGGGAGGGTGCCCTAACCCATCCCTAGGCATATGAAAAATTAAATACCTCCACTGAAAAAGTATGCAAGTGTGATCTTCACCTTTCCAAAACAACAAAAAAAGTCCATGTTGTTTTTATTAATATCTATTTTTGCAATTGAATTAGCCTCTCAGCTGAACTATCTGAAAAAACAGTGCTATGGAAAAATCTTAACTTGTGAAGTCTGTTTACTTCCTGTGTTCTTTAAGTTCACTACTTAAGTGCTTTCTCTGTATTCATTTTACTTTATCATTTATCTTGTACTCTACAATTTCTGCCATCTTTGGTGGGCTCTAGAGATGGCACAATACCCTTCCTGTTATTTTTAATGGTAATAGTAGGAATTACCTTATTGAGTGGGCTGATGGATTTGACGCTCATATTCCTGCTGTCAACAATGTTCAGAAGAAGATACAATCTAAAATACCTTTGGGAAGTGTTAAGATCATTTTAGCACTGCAAGGCAATTACATTCGCCTTGCAAACAATTTCAGACATATAACTAACAGCGCATTACTAAGGAGTCAATCCATTTGCTAGACACTGGTGGTTCATGGGAATGTGAAGGAAACACATCTGTTTAAAATGTGAGGTATTATTTTTTGGCCTTTTATTAGTATATAAATGCATTTAATTATTTTATTCCTTAAACCAAACAATATGTACAGCATTGTTTTGAAATACAGAATGAAGGAAGTAGCACAAATTATTTCAAGATATTATGTGTGCGTGATACGGATAATAGCTGGGTTAAAAGTTGCTTTGTGGACATAAACCTTTCTCATTTTTTTCTTGTCTCTTTGACAAAACTTTAAAGCATTTCAACATTTTATATAACGGAGTAATATAGCTACAAAGACTTTGGAGGACCCTACTTTTTTATTTAAGCTAAATGCTTTAAGTATACTAGCCATATATCCTTAACATTTACTGCAGCATATGGCAATGCAGCAAGACCACACAAAGCTGTAGAGTTATAAGGGGAAACATCTGGCCTTTTATTTCCCTATGCCAACTGCTCCAGTGTACGGATGACACGGCCTCTGCAAAGCTGCCTTGCCTGTTGCATATGGCAGGTAGGCAAAGGACTTGGAGCAAGACTTTTGGCTGAGATAGCAGGGTTTGCTTGGGGTAAACATACGCTGAGATGGGGCTAGACTTAGCCCAGTTGACTTTCTTCCTAGCACGTTGCAGCGACCACAGGTCACTCCGTCATGCTTCTCTCTTGAAGGATACACCAGGGGCAGTAAAGAAACTCCCTTTCTGTACCACAGCAAAAGCCGTGACTATAGGTAACTATAGGTATAGCGCAAATAAGAGATGGAAAAGGGGCCCGAATGCCATAATGCCAGATACTAATATCACTACTTCTGGTCAGTAGCCTTCTGCTTCATAAGCCTCTTCTGTGGCACTTCTAACGCTATTCTTAGACGAAGGTTTTGTTAAGTCAGAGCATCAGAGGATGATCCGTAGTGTTGAAGACTTAAATTAGATAATCACTGAAAATCCAAAGACCATTATGTGGAGAGGGACGGCCTTGCATTTTCTATTTTCTTCAATGAAATGTGGTTTAGGGCCTTTAGGGACACTTCATGCATTTTTACTGATTGGTGTGAGAAGCCAGCTGAACCAAATCCTTCCTGCTGGTGGAAGAGTAGAACTAAAGAAGAAGCTTAAGAAACAGAACCAGAAAGACTTAGCAATGGTTTATTTATTGAAATGAACAGATATTAAAAGGCAAAATTAAATGTTAGAAATGTATCTAATGTCAAACCAATTAAAACTGTAGGTATCCCTAATGACTGCTTTAAGCGCGTTACTATTCAGTACAAATGGTGCCAGATTAAGTGCCGGGCACTCACATTTCATACGATGCTAGTAACCTGGATTTCTCATTATAGAATTTATGCCAGAATAAGCCTCTTGCCAAGGATGATTTAACTATTCACAGTGTCAAATTGACCTTGTGGCTCACAGAAAGAGAGCATTAATTGTGTTTCATGAAAAAAATTAAAAACTGGGCAATGTTTCAAACAGTAAGTTCAAATGATAACTATAATCTCTACTGGCAGCTGTATTAAAAAGCACTATATATTATCTATTATGGTATCTCAGGGGTTTGTGCCATTACGATTGAAGGTACTTCTCCCAGAGTAAGATAGGAGTAGACCAGAACAAGGATGTCATTATCGCCCGTGCTTGCTACAGTTCTTTCCAGTTAATTTGCTGAAGTCTTAACAAGACTTGCCGATGGTCAGAAAGGGTATAAGAAGAAAACAATAACAATGACATCGTTAAAGAAGAGAAAAGATACAACTGTTCTATTATTTTTATTCTGTTTTAGCGTACAGAGGAATAGAAAAAAAACAATGTTTAACCTACCCAGTGAGATAACTAAGTGCAATAGACATAGGTAAATAAATGTGTGCCTTAGATCCACAGGTGTTTAGAAATTTAAAATATTTTTAAATTTTACTTTTCAAAAATAGTGATGCATATTAAATTTACATCTTTAACAAAAGACCTAAAAAATGCAAAAAATGTTCTAGAGACAAGAATAGAAAAACCTTGAACCATCTCATTAAATGATGAAAAAAGGACATAGGAAATGTTACTGCAACATCTTATTTGCAATTTCCCTCCTATAGACTGCTAGGTGTTGTGCTCTGATTATTCCTAAAGAGTTTCCAAAATGCTATGGAAACAATTTGATATTTATAGTATTATGATTAATGCTTTATTCACTGGTAAAGTTTATTTGGTGCCAAGTATCCATTGCCGGATTTAGCTCATCTAAAACATTGCTTACATAAAGTTTAAATAACAAGATACCCCAACAACTGTTTAAATCTTAGCATCAAATTTAATTTTCATTTAAAATCCTGCCATTAATAAAGCACAGTGCAAGCAACTAGTTTTCTTTGCAGTCACCAGTAGCTCCTACTGTAGACTGTAATAGCACAATAGAGCTTTTGATATGTAAGTGCAGTTTCAAAATGCTCTGATCCAGACTCTGCATTTAGGCAGATTGTTTAAATGGTGGAGAATATGGCCACAAAATTTGGCTAGTAAAACTACAATCCTTGAAAAGCAAGAGAAAATTCTTGCTCACTTCTTTTACAGGTAGCTAAAGTGCAAAGAATGAAGTTATTTCAGAATGATGAAGAAATGATAGCAGTTTGTTAACAGAAAACCCTCCATGTCTGCTACTAATTCTGCTTTACAGGAGCAATAACATCACAGTAACAACAATAAAAACAATAAAATTGTTATTTCTAGCATGCTAAGAATATACAGGATGCTTTGCAAGAAAATCATGGCTCAACCATGTGTGAGTGGAATATGTGTCCTTGGTGTGTTATTTTGTGATTCTGTGCAGGTCAAGATGACACAAGTCTTTTCTCCACGTCGGTGCCTACCCTTTACCAGGTATTACTGTGCCCACAGCAATGTGCAGAGAAGAAAGAGGTAGAACAGAACTCTTCAGCGCTCAGTGTTCAAACTATAACTACTCTCTGCTGTCTAGAAACCTATCTTTTTTTTGTCAAAGGTTCCTACACTCTGAATGGAGGCATGAGAGAACAAAAATTTCCAACACACAGAATCTAGGCAGAATACAATGTACAAGCACAAATGACTGCTCTCATGCAAGCCACCGCTCTAAGCAGCTTCCTGGGCATATAATATAATATATAATGTAGATTATATACATTATTATATATATTTTATATATATATAATAATCTATATAATAATCCTGGCCCTACAAGTAAGCAAAGAAGGAACATACTGCACTACAAGTATTTTTGATTTGCAAGGAATATATGCTATCGGTAAAAATTTTTGATCAATTGGTGTCTTCTGTACTCCAGAAGCATTTAGTGTGTGATGAAAGACAAGGTTTTGATGGCCAAATGGAACCAAACACATCAGCAGTGAAAATCTGAGTGAAGAGAAGGCAAAGTATAACACACACAGTGTAAAACAGAGAGATAGAGGTTGAGGACTGGTGGGTGCCTGAGTAAGGAATGAATTTCAAGGCTTTGATATCATGTTACTGTTGTTATATTATTGTTAAATATTATGGCCTAGCACTTTATTCCATAGCTTTTTCAATGCATTTCCCTTTAACCAAGATGGTGTTCAGAACAACTGTCTTCATGAAGTGGTCATACGCAGATTCTGCATCTGTAGAATTTCTATTATTTCTCTTCAAAACAAACCAAGGAAGGTGATATAAATGTAGAAAAGATAAGATTTAATCCAGGAGAATCATATTTCACTGCAAATCCGTTTAATTATAATACAACCTACACTAGGGGCACTGCAAAAGACTTTGGACTCATAAAAAGCCTGAACTGACTGCCACAAACTTTGTCTCCATCATTTACTGCTCTTCAAATGCACTTTCTGAAGCTCTTGACTCTATGGGATGCTCTTTCCTCTCCCCCTGTTTACTCAGATGTATTCACTTGTGTGAAGGGAGTTTCAAACTCTGCCTGGTCTCTGGATTTCCTCCCATTCTGGACTTCCTCCCATGCTTGTTGTCTTGTACCTTTGGGACCACTCTCTCTGGCAACACTTTCCTGACACAAAATAGTTTCAGGAATCAGATGGTGATTAGCAGTCATACATGCACAGCACCTGGACAAATCGAGTACAGGGACAATAGAAGAGTCACTTGTCACTTTACGAGCTCATTTGAGTTTAGAAGCTGGTCTCTATGGGTTTAGAAGCTATCGCCCCATTCAGGAGGGTCTGTACGCAGCACAGCTATTTATTTTTTTATTCTAAGTAGCTCTGGTTTGTTTTAATGGTGGTGAGTGAAGAGGAGCTACTTTACAACTGTATTACTTTAAGCAAATGAAGTGGAAAGGCAAGAGGGATAGGCAATTGATGCAAAACCCACCCTAGAGCCAGCACTCTTAAATCCTACCTACCAACTGCTGCACTTTGCATTTGTTTCATTAGTATTTGCTGCTTTTCGGTGAGAGTGTGAAATATGTTCTCTATTGCTGTCCTTACAAGAAAGACATGGATGCATTGTAGTAAGCTTGGTGGAGGGCCATCAGGTTGGTCAGGAGGCTGGAGCACATGATATACAGGGAAATACTTAGAGAACTAGATTTGTTCAGTCTTGCTAAGAGTATCTAAGCTAACCGAGTATCTTATTGTTGTTTTCAACTACATAATGGAAGTCTACAGACTAAGTGGAGGTCAACAGTTCTCTGAGGTGTACAGGAATGGGCTGGTAAGTTGCAAGAAGCAAAACTGTGACTAGATAGTCATAGTGGTAATGGATAATTAGAATAATACTTCGTGCAATTCATGGAGGGATTGATATGGCTAGATATTAAAATTATTTTTATATTCTGATGGTTAGACATTGTTGAAAAACAATTTGGTAATGAAAGACTTTAAATTACACTTAAACACTGATTTTCATATTTGTTGTTTTGTCACCATTGTAGAAGTGGTCTAGGAATCCAGTGGAGAGTAAGAAAAATAACAACTGTTTTTTATTAGAGTAAGAGATTAAATCAATTCATTGGACCTGAAACTGCATGAGTAGGTGAGGCAGCATTCCAGTTCATCTTAGTTCCAAAATACGCCTTCTCACACTGAAGCTCCACAGCAGGATATGAAATCACAAACATCACATAATCAGAACAAATGCTCCTTGCATTATCGTGAATGCAGGACACCATAAATCAACAGCTCCTGAGAGCTGCTGGGTTTGGACTTTTTTAAACACAAATGAAATTCTTTATGGCCTGTCATATTAAAATGAACCAAAAATAAAGAAAATGAAAATATGACCATACTGAAACTGTATTTAATAAGTAGACTTGGCTAAAAAGCAAAAAGTCTCCCCCAAATCCTCCTGCAAAGGGGCCTTGATTCAATAAATTACCAAATCATAGGCTTAATTTTAAGTGCAATTCCATCCCAATTCTACAAATTATTTTGAGCACTTGATTAAACTTAAATAAAGATATATGTGTTTTGCTGCACTGAGAACATGGTCATTTGCATTTTTTTAATTAATTGACTTCAGCCTCAGTCACATGTCTCTGTGTGACTGCTTACACTGCTCGCTTAGCAATGGACCCTTTGGCCACACAGGTTGAATAAATGGGCTTCAAAAGTTGCACAAATTAATATTTACATCAGCTTTTTTGTCTGTTTTTGTCTGTTTCTTCACTTTGGGAACTGATAAATCCAATGTGCCCCAGTAGCTCAGTAGCACCAGAGCAATATAGTTTTAATTTCAGGAAAAACTGATACACAGACAGTAACAAAAATATATTCAATCAGAAAATATGGATGGAGGAATATGTGATGTGCTTTTGTATATCCCATTGGCACACACGCACACAAATAATGCAAGCAGAAGATACTCTGCTGTGAAATGATTTGCTCAGCTCTTGCCATCAATTATTTCAGCCAACAGGACTCGTCACTTGGCCTCGCTATGTGTTGTATAGATTCTAAGTAAGTGGTAGGTGCCAAACTCTTAATTTAGTATTACTAGTAGTATTACTGTTCTTTGTTGTTTATGGCTTTGTTGTTGGTTTCAAAACACTTGATGCTGGGTGTGGTAAGCAGAAGCTCTCACCCTGGGAAAGAGAAGTCTCGCGTCCCTTGAGTTTCCAGAAGTGGTTGTTATTCTTTTTCCCTGGTTGCAGGAGGACCATTCTGCTGCTGGAGACTGCTGTGAGCAACACTGGGAGAGTACACTGCACAACCCAGTTCCTGCCTGGCTCAGCTTCATCGGCTGTTGTTGTTTGTGTTGCTTAGGGTACCAAGTCATCACCACTGCTGCTGCGCTTCTCCACGTTCTGCTGGGACCCCCTGCTGCAAGCGCCTGCACGTAAACTAAATGAGCCGCTGCTCCGTGAGCCAAATGAGCCTGCTGGCCAATGTGCAGGGCCTTATTTCCCTAGAAACACCCTCTGTAAACTGCAGCCACCCAAACACCACCAACAAAATCTTTACACCTTTTCTGATGCTCAGGTTCAATTTTTAGCAAAGAGACACCAGCATGGCAAAACTTCCTTGGGATAATAGATTTTGGACTAACTAAATGACTCTCAGGATGTCAGTTTGTCTCAGCTGGTAGTGAATCCTCAGGATTTGTCTCAGATCCCAGAGAGTTTATTTGAAAATGCGCATGGAAGGCTGAACACATAAGAATATAGGCAAGCTTACATGGTTGTTTGCTTCTAATTTACATAAACACTTTTATACGGGTAGGCATCCCTGAAACTTTTTGTATGCTGTGCTCAGACTTAAACAATGCAAAAGTGCCTAGGTATTGAAATAGTAAATACTTTACAACTGCTAATGATAGGTAGATGAAATATTTTAGTTCTGTATAATCATGTATTTATAAAAGTCTTTACAGTGTTACAAGCTTCAAGGTAGTTCTTTGGATTAAAAACTTTTAGAGCTTATCAATATTTTTGCAACATGACTGTAATATTTTTAGAACATTTCTTAAAGGTTCTGCTTGGGATTTAGATTCCATTGTAAAGTTGAACTTACCAGTATTTCTTGCAAAATTCTCAGGGCTTTCTTCACTTCTGCATCAAAATGCAAATCATGAGAAAAACAAACAAAAATATTTATTTCAATAGAAGCTGTCAATGCTCCTAATATTCCATTAGGACATGGACACCATTTGTTTTCTGAGCCCAAAGGGCATGTTGCTGCTCATGGTCAGCATGCCCACCAGGTCACCCAGCTCTTTCTCTGCAGAGCTGCTCTCCAGTGGGTCAGCCCCAGCCTGTTCTTCCTGCCTCGGTGCAGGACCCTGCGCTTGCCTTCGTTGAACACAGTGAATCTTTTTTTCTCATAACCAGTCTGAAATCTCTTGGTTTGTCTCCTCTTTCTGCCATGTACCACTGCAAAAAAGACTTACTTTGTCTTCCTAATAACCCTCTGGTAGAGCTAAGAATACAACTGAGTTCTGGAGGACATGGAGAGGTATACCCTTGTCTATTGAACCAATTAAGTTACTCTAGGTTTTGCCCCTTTTTAGGAGCTGCTTTATTTTTAAAGATCTATGCTTGGGAATTTTTGGGGGATGTTATTAGACAGACTAACATACTTTTCATAGAGGAGTTTTAAAAATATTTATAATTCATGACAAATTAATAGATATGCCTGAAAATTCTCAGGGAACACAACCACTATTTAGAGTAAATTCTGTAACTTGGGAGTGGGGGTAGACTGCACTTTTATACTCTGTGAGAGGATTTAGTTTCTGCTATGACTGCAAATCTCCGTTCAACCTTTACTGTGAAGCCGCTGCTCATTGCCATAATAAAGATCAGCCTTGAGTTGATCTAGCTCCTTGAAGACTTGAAAACTGGAGCAATTAGGCTATCTTTTAATTTATGGAGTGATCACACTGAAATGTTTAAATAAAAAATATAATTACCACAAAGGACAATTCCTGTGTAATTGCACTGATTTCTAAAGTTATGTTTCATCTTAGTATTGCTATAAAACAGAAGGTTTAAGAGTGTAGATTTTTTCCCCTGTGCATTGACATTATCCCACTTAATTCCATGAAATTACCCTCAAAACTAAATTTAGCTCCAAAGAAACACATTTTTAAGTATAGAAGTTTATATATCAATTCCCACATCCAATTTGGATTTTACTCTTTTCAAGGCACACCAGTCTTATTGTGCAATACAAAATACAGGAAAAAAAGAAGTGATATTTACTTTTACTCATCATCTGTCTCTTAAAACATCATAGTGTAAACACAATTGTTTAATAGGGGGCAAAAATATTTAAATGTAGACACTGGAGAGTGCATAACATCTTTAAGATGAACCACAAGTGAAAATCAAAAGGAAAAATGAAGGACAGCATGAACTGAAAAATAGCAGGAGTTTATGACAGAGCAGGTATAAAATCAAAGACTTTAGAGTAAAAGGGAACCATTAATTAAAGGTATGCATTGGACTCCTGTGGTACAAATCACCATTACAGAGGCAGTGCAGTACTATTTAAAATCTCCTCCATATTACTCAGATTTGTTCATTTATATCATTCCATACCACACTTGGTTTAAAATAAATGGTATGGCCAATGAACAGAAGAAAATGCAACTTCAGCGGGTGTCTCTGGTCTGTAAAGAGAAACCAAACCAGATTTACTCTCCCTACCTCTTTCATCTCCCTTTCCCGGTGCAAAACCAAATTCCCTTTGGTCAGACCACCCATCTTCCCCAAGGGCCCAAGGAAACCTCTGGGCTTTGCAGCAAGCCCTGCAGAGCACCCTTAGGCTGCGCTTACCTTTCAAGCCGAAAAGACATGAAGGACATCCCGGCGGGAGACCCCTCACAGTTAGCCACAGCATTGCTGCTGCTACAGGTCACAGCACAGGGAGCAAAACTGCGAGAGCCTTCTCGCTAAAGACAGCTCCATAACTGGATTTTAGGAAGGAGTCTTCCAAAGGGCTCACTATTTTCCTAGTCTGATTGTGCCAGGTATTTTTTTCCCCTACAGATTTACTATAAGCGTAGGTGTAGGTGTAGATTAGATATAGAAATAGTGATATAGGAGGAGAAAGGTAAGGCAAGGATTTGTCTCATCTTTTGCAGTCCCCAAATGACCTGCCTGTGAAGAAGAGAGCACTTAGAAGGAATGAGAGCATCAGTCGACTTCTAATTATTATCAATCCTGATGCTCTTATTGCTGCATTTTTTTTTATTTCCTCAATATCTTCGATTTCTTCAGTCAGTTAGACGTAAGAAAATATTTTTTGATCATTTTTTTTTTCAGATAACTAAAATGTTGAGCTAATCATGTTCTTATTCTCCTCATTGTAGGATGCATCTGGTTTGCTCATTAGAGTGAAAAGAGGAACTCTGTTATTGTATGAGGCAGTAACCTGAGATTATCTGCAATCATCATTTTCATTTTTCTTTTACTTTAATGAATGTTTCTCCGTTGCTGCTTCTACTTTAGAAAGCACTTTTTTCCTCACTGTTGAATTATATGAATTGCAATTGCATGAAGAACATGGATTAGAATTTTCACAGAGCTGGATAAAAAGGTTTTCAGTAGGAGATATTTTGGTAGAAAATACAATTATGTTAAAATTGATTTTTTTTATGAGGACATACAATATGAACAATGTTTGTAATCTGAGAGTGTGTCATTTTGAACATCATATTGAAATGCCTTGTTTAGATAAGAAATAATACTTTGATTTTGTCTTGACTTTTAAATTGTATTAGGACTGTAATTTTAAAATTAAAGCTATATAGTGTGCTTAGTGAATTATGTACTATTACATGCAATACCTCAGTTATTAAAATCAAATATAAAATAATGTTTCAACATGGTGAATTTAAAATGTATTAACAAGGGAATTAATGTAACATGAAGTTGATGCTATCAAAATGAAACACTTCTGTGATTTTGAAACAAACTTTTGTTCATAAGGAAATATAAAATTTTAGTTTTTATTTCTGATTCAAATGAAAAGCAGCTTTGAAATATTGAAATTTCCATAGGGATAGAAATTCAGTTTTCTGTCTAGTATTTGCTGTCAAATAGCCCTTTGAGTATTGCTGAAATATATGTTCACACCTGTATATATCTGTGGATATGGAAAAAAGATATTATGATCTAGTGTATAAGCAATAGGTACAGAAATTCTGTACTCCAGACTTGCAATGCTGCTGTCCTATTGATTTACTATGCAGCTTTTAATAAATCAATTAACTAACTGTTTTGTTTCATTTCTCCCCAGAACCAAATTGGGATATTTGATACTTCTGGGACACTGTGAGGATTAAATAGCTACTGCTTGCAATGCTCTTTGAAGGAGTAAGAAACTGACAGGCTGGAGAGGATCATTCTGAGGATCATTTAATCTGATCTTCTGTAAAACATTTAGTTAGATTGAACTAAAATATGTTTTTGGAAAATCTCTGTTGAGGGCATAAGGATTCACAGCTCTTACAAATATGTTATGAGAAATATTATGTCGACCATAAAAGTGCACTATTTCTGTTCTGAATTTGTCTGACAACCAGTCTCTACTTATGTTGTCCATTATACCTACTGAAGGGAAGGACCCTTGTATCATCACATGCAATTTCCTAATCTTGGTCCTCTAGGTGTAATTCATTCAGAAGAATGCCATGGAAAGCAACAGAAAATCATTCAGTCATTTCTTTTAATCCATCATCCTCTCTGATACCTGATATGTCACATGAATATGCAGTAGAAGAGCAATTATTAAAAAGCATGTGTTCGTTAACACAAATTTTTCTCTAATGCCATTCACTTAGGATCTGGCTTATACCATGAGACAGATGGGTTTATATCCTTTGCAAATATTTTAATATGAATGTATCCAACGTGACAGTGAATATTTTTACTATCTATATAAATAGTCCATCATTTTTTAAAGCCAGTTAAGCCTTTGGGCTCAGTGATATCCTGTGGCCGTGAGCTACAGCAGTCATGTATCAACTGTGAGAAAAAAAATGTTTACTTTCACTCGTGTAATTTTGCTATCTTTCAACTCCATGAAATATCTCTTTTTTATATATATATATAAAGTGAAAGAACTTGATTTACCCTCTTATGCCTGTGGCATTTTCCATTCCTCTTCTGTTCTCTGTCTTTTGTAGAACAGATGTGGCAAAAATCTGGAAGACTCTGAACCCTATTTTTTTCTAGAACTGAACTCAAGCAGCAGATTTCTGAAGTTCTGAAGTGTCTCATTTATCCCCCCACCCCTTCACACACGCTTCTGGTTTCCATTTAGAAGAAGAATTGTTGAAATACCACTAGGACGGCTGTTTTCACTGCCATGACAGGAAGCAGGAGTGCTGGAAATGTCACGAGAAAGCCTGTTCTTACAAGATTTCCAGCCCAGCAAACTCAAGAAGTTACTCCGCATAGTTCAGATGCGGTTCAGATAAACACCTAAACTTTTGGATCCTCACACAAAAGCTAAATCTGAGCTCTGAAGCTCCTGAGGTTTGTCCATCACAGATCCCGATGGAGTGTAAAATCTAAACAAAACAACGAAAACGCCAACTGAGATAGAAGCACTGATCTTCCTGCCCTCTGCTCCCATATTTATTCTTGCTTTGCACTCTTCTCATCAGAAGTAAGTCCAAAAAATCGCAGGCGCTGTTGCCCTCTGCACAGGGTGTCTAGCTAGCACCAGGTTCACAGTGCCAATCCCTGGGGTCTCACAAAGGAAAACAGATTTCCTCAGGAAGCTCAGTTTTCATATCCTGCTCTGTGCTCTCCTGGAACCCATCAGCTTGGCTTTTTAGGGGGAGCAAACAGGAACTGTTGGCCTGATCTCTTCAGCATCAATAAGTGTGGGAAGGAGGAGAGAGAAGTGAGGGTGCCCTTGTTCACCACAGCAGCCAGCAAGCCTGCAAAAGCTCAGGGACTTGGTCTTTCTTGGTAGAAGGAGATGAGGATGGCAGCAGATAAAATTATTCATTTTCCGGCCTGATCTTGCAGCGCTGCAGCCATACATTGTCCGTTATGTGGGACTCAACAGGAGGTGGTGTTGCAGCTCCTAAAAAGCTCTCTTGCTTTTCTGGACCCCGAGGGAACATTTTCTCCTGGTGGTGGTAGCCCCTCATTGACAGGGACGCACTCAGAGGAGTAACCAGAGAGTGTACAAAGGTTCTGGAAATTATGCATGACTATCAAGGGAAGAACTGAACTCTGAGAATCTTTTTAGCTGGGGGTGCTGCCAAGACAAAATGGAGTGTTAAAACTCCAGAACAGCTGCTGTACAGGCAGGGCACTCCACCCTGAGCGCTCGTCCTGTCTCTGTGCAGAAGGGAGCCTGCAGAGAAGTCCTTTCCTCCCTCTCCTCTCCCAGCCCTGCGTTAATCCCAGCAAAGGAGACCTAGTCAGAGGCTCATCAGGGGCCTAGTCCTCAACACACTGGCAACTTTCCAGGGGCTTCGCTGGGCCCCCAGTGTAAAATGGTCTATCTGCATAGAAGAATCCATGTTCGAATGGCTCTGTGGTTTATCCAGATGTGTCTTGACATTTGTATTTCCCATAGATCTATGGCCAGACATCTGACTTTAAGCACATATCTCCTTGGGATTCTGACTCTAACAACGATGGACAAGCAGGTTTATATAAAAGGAGAATCAGCACAGGCTCTTGCATAAAACTTGAACTGAACCCTGTTTGAGGTTAAGAAAAGTTCCCAACTTATTTTCTCTTTTAAGTTGTTTACATGTGGGTGTCCTCTGCTGTTCTTCATCTTAGCCTAGACAAAATACGGAAATACTGATTTACCATGAGAAAAACTGTTTTTAGGACATTTCTAGCACAGATGGAATTAGGAAGTACTAGAAATGTCACAAGGGAAGAACTCCCCCAGAGTGCCTAAATTACTCATGATTTACTTAAGTGTTCAGGTTCCTGAACTCCAGTAAAGCCAGTGCAACTGCAGCAGAAGTAGAATGAATCAGAAAGCCCTTTTAGGTGATCAGGTCTACCAATTATTTGTCTTTCATAATGCATTTCTGACGAGAGAAAAACCTCTAATTCCTTTTGATGACACTGGAGATTGTGAGCCAGGCTTGCACAAAGCTGAGTGTTGTACCTCTGGGCTCGTGCATGCGAGAGTGGCACAGAGCTCAGCAAGTTATCCTGCGGATCCTGCTACAGCCTTTGTGTCCAGGTACAGGGGATTTCAGGCTGCTCTCATGATGGAAGACAGCTAGGGTGGGCTAGCAATGCAGCTAAAGAAAAGCAAATAAGTATATCTTTACTGATCTTCCTCTGTCTTCCTCTGACCATCCGACAGTAGGGAAAGAAAATGATATAAAGTAATTTTTCAAGCCAGAGTACTTTGCTGGTGTTAGAAAAAGTAGTCACATTTTGGCAGAGCCTGTATATTTTTAGATGATATGAAAAACTAATAATCAAAATGACTTTGTTTCTTGAGAGTTAAAAATAGTCTGGACTGAAATAGTGCATCCTGAACTACTAAGCCTCATTTTATTTTTTGTTTTGTTTCATTGCATTAGAAGAATCAAGATGATGCAGTCCACATGGAATGCAAACCATGCCACTGAATGGCAAATTATATGGAAATATGCCTTTCATCTTAATTATAGCCTGGACAGGGGAATGCACTATATTCTCTCATACATATGAGCTGAAGGAAACTTTCCCAGGGTATTTTTCTTTTACATTTCTAACTCTTATTTGGTTGAAAACTTATCGACCCATGTGATCCAGAGCTGTCTGACTTTCCATGATAAGGCTGAAACTATGTAGGAAATGTTTTCACAGCATTGCCAGAGAAGGTTTAACATAGCCTGGAATATTAAAGTCACAGATTGCTATTTCTTCATAACCCTTTTAACATTGTCTTATCACAGAACTGGTGATTTTACTTTGGAATAGACAGGTAATTCCAGGAAAAAATCCCTTCCCTTTCTACCTGAATGTTTTATGTGATCAAACTTCATGTTTCTTCCCTGATACTTTAGACATTTGAATTGTCGTATGCTGCAACCCAGATTTTTTTTGATTGATTGTTTTTGGTTTTGTTTTGTTTCAAAGTAAAACCAAAGTTTTGAGCGAGGATCAAATCCCGCTCAAAATAAGTGTAAATGTTCTTAAAGCAGCTGTCTTACTTCTAGGTTCCCTTGGGACTAGGAAACACTACTCTTTTATCTAAAATGACTTCTGTTTTTGCCTACTGTCAGTCTCTTTGCAGATTCAATCAGATAAGACAATGTTTCACTCTACACTGTTACAAGAAGTGCTAGGCATTGTCAAAAACATTCCACTGGCATGGAAAGGCATTTAAATGATGATATAGCTTTCAGCATACTTAAGGGACTTGTTATTATTCCAATATATATTTGCACGTTAGAAGTGAAAGGTACACCAATTGTCTTTATGTCCTGGCATTTCCAGAATCCTTTAGCTCCAAAAACCTGGAAGAAGCATATTTCCATTCGAGCCCCTGAACGTTAATCTCTCAGTAGTTCTTATTGTTCTTGACTGATCTCACAATTCTTATTTGAAAATTCAGCCCGCTCCACTTTTAATTTTTTGAAGGGGAGAAACTACATGTAGCCTGCTCCATACTCCATACTTTAACTTTGGATATTTATACTCTCTTTAGAATTGATGTACAGCAGTCTGCAGTTTGTCCTGGGGCTCAAAAAAAGCTTTTGGGAATGAGGAAATGTTAGGAGAACTAACATGGGTAAGCAATTTGGCAGCCAGGTCCTAAAAATAAGACCTGTGGAGGGGAATTTAATACTAGCATTAGAAGTGGATCAGAATATAAGGAACAGGACAACTGTATTCAAAAGTCCTTGGATCATTTGAGATGATCTGAGCCAGCAGGTGGTAAATGTAGTTCAGTATTAGTACACATAAAGTAATTTGTCTGCAAGCAAGAAATTGATGCAAGCAATATTGTGTGTGCTGAATTAAATAGTCATCCAGCACGATTCTCTGGAAAAAGACCTGGGAGTTATTGTGGAAAAATAATTGAAGCCAGCAGTGCAGCTGTGCTAAAAAGAAGAAGAAAAAAAAGAGGTAAAAAATGCAAACAAAATACCAGTTTGTAGTAGCCAAGGCATATGAGGGCAAAGAATAGAGACAACACGGTTTCTGTGTTGCAAGCAAGAGGTTGTACAGAGTTCTGGTAATTGTACTGTAGGAAAGATATTACTGTTGAGGAATTGGGAGAGACGGGGAGACAGGAGAGGGAGAATGACGAGACCAAGTCAAGAGAATGCAAGGAATTGATTAGGGTTAAGAAAGCATCTTAGTGAAAGGAAACTGTCAAGTGGCAATGAAAGTAATGCATATTAACAAAGTGAATGACAGAATAGTTAGAAACATACATTACTTTCTTGTAAGGAGCTCCAAAACTACACATATATTCTTAAAAATAGAGGATGAGTTAAATAGCGACATACATCAGAAGAATGATAGATGAGAAACTTGATATTTCAAAGATCAAGTCCTTGGCTGAGCTGAAATCAATGACTTGAGAAAATTACACCAGCTGAGGATGGGTTTTGTCAAATCAATTGTAGACAAAGAGCATCCATGATGAGTGAGACTATGGTTAATATTAATCTGTCAGAGAAGCTCTGAGAAAGGAAACAACTGACTCACCTCCACTAGAGTGGTGAATGCTGTTTGCCTGTTATTTATCCCTCACATAAAGTTGCTAGTATTTCTTCATGTTCTACTTTGGAAAAGGGATCCTTCCAAAAGTCTCCATTTGCTTCCAGTCCAATGTTATTTTCATACAAGATCATTTCCCTGAGATATTCCTTGTTCCTCTGCATCTAACTGTCATCCTGTTAAACTTGATTCTCTGAACAGTGCCCATCTTGAGGCAACTGCACTGGGGAGAGTTAAACTGAAAAATATCTCTATGTTGCATGAAAACATCGTCTGAATCAGAGTTTGATACTTACCTGTGAAAGATAAATTCATTGTATTCCTTTTTATTTCAATTTAAAAATATTTGGAGGCTAACTGCTCAGTAAGTGAGAGTTATCTTGCCTGGAAACCCATGTGGTAATGCAGAATAAAAAAGCAGCATTTTCAAGCTTTTCTATATAATTTCTTTTTCATATTGTCTCAAATCAACAGCTGAGTTGAATATGCAGGTCTCTTATGCTCAAAGTTCAAGGAAACAGAGCAGACCTATTAGGAAAAATAAATGAGTCTGAATCCAAGCAATAATAATAAAAATCCATGTTATTAAAAGCAAAGCCATAGGAAGTGGGAAGGAAGTAATTAGAAAGTGTTTTAATATTTTACTTTAACTATTAGGATTATATTAACAGGGTTGGGGTTTTCTGTTTGAAAGCAAGCTCAGCTAGGAGAGTAAAAACTCTCAGCAAATCATCTGAGAAGACCTTCCTAGGCGCAGCAATGAAAAGCGGTTAGTGATGCAATCAGTGAACACGGCTGGAATTTCTAGGTGTAATAACGCATGGTGAACCCACAGGGTCAACCCATCTGTGGAAAGGAAGGAAAACACATTGTTGATTCAGGGATGTGGTTAGCACTTAAGGTAAAGACTGACCGAGAGTGATTTATAGCTTCAAATTCCTTTTCACACTTGTGTGAGAACCTGAACCAAACAAAATACAGACGTTTAATATTGTACAGGATATAAAATTTTTCAGAGCGTGCTCACATACTAGGTATCATAGTTACATCCTAAGTATATGACGCTACGATATAAATATTTAACATAAAATAACAACATCTGTAGGAGCAGTAGGGTAGTAATGTGGGAACAAAACAAGACTGTAAGTTAAAAGTCTGTTCTCAGATCCACCACAAACTTCTTTCATGAAGCTGGGAAGTCACTTGCACCTCAAAACAGGAATATATTTGGACAAAGGTGTGATCCTTGTTGTATGAGTATCCCAAAGGACTTTGGTAGATTATTGTTCAAAAAATTGTTCAAGGGTGTTAGAGCTGTAATTCCTGTGTCTTTGACTTTTTCTATTTATAGAAATAAGACAGTGGTGCCTATTCTTTCTGAGAATTTGTACTTGTAGATACCTAATACAAAGCTGAAGACAAGAATAGCTAGAAAAAAGTCATATAAGAACAAACATACCAAATAAATTTATCGAAATTGAGTTAAGTATGTTATTTCATTTATTTCACAGTTCTACGACATCCAAATATCCATCTGATTTTATTATGGATGCTCATACACATAGACTCCAGGTATCTGAAAGATCTGAAAGATCTAAACAAGATATCATCCATTATCCCTTTTATTGAGCTCACTAAAAAAGTAGTCATTTCTGTGTATGATTTGTACTGAATTCAATTCTTTGGCATTATCTTCTTTAAAAAACAGTAAGTTACAAATTCATTAAAAAATCCAAGGAAAATAAAGAAATACCTTTCCTTCTTCCTTCTTACAGTCCATAATCTAAATCTCTGACAAAACTGTGTGTAGCTCAAGTATCTCCTCCCTGGAAGAGAAGATTAAAGCAGAAAAAAATCCCAGGACAAATGTTAATGACAAATGGATGCACTGGTGAAAACCACTCAGATGCTGCAATGGCAAGTAACATCATAAAACAAATGCAGATGAGAAGATAATCTTCTCTGTTTAACTCAGATATGGTTTCATTCTGTGTTATTATACTAGATAAACAGTTTGAGTTTCTTCTCTTATCAGGTGTTTGGGACTTACATGGAGTACTTGAAGGGAATGGCTGGAATTTAGTTCTGTTTCCAGTTTTGGAGAACTTGTCTGAACAACCTTGTGTAGTGCTTAGCATTTATTTCCCAAGAAAAGACATAAAAGAGGATTCCCTCTTCAAGTATAATCCGCTCTGTAAATCCCTCAAGAGTCATTTGACTCAGCAAACATTATCCTCTGGCCTTCCATGGCTTCGAGTGCTGGCAGAAAATCTACAGCCAGGCTGTGGCTATGCTTTCAAGAATGACCAGAGCTCTTATTATTAATTGTGTTGAGGATGGCTTTAAAGACCAAGGAATAGAGGAAAATCTCTCTGTACAATAAAGCAAAAAAAAAAAAAAAAAAAGAAGATATACCTTGCCACAAAGGTTTTCAAAATGGCAGCTGCCTTCTACTTGAAGAATTCTTTCTAGAGACAGTTTAGATGAATCCATATATTCTCATACCTCTGTGGTCAATAACACCATTCACTCTCTATGGAAAATTTTGCTTTACTCTGAGCCAAGCGTAAGACCTGCCAAAACAGGTATGATAGACATCTGCTGCCTGCAAACAAAGTATGGAAAACAGCTTCTTTTCTCTGACTTCTTGTTTGTTTGTTCATTTTCTCACAGTGAAAGTATCTCCCTCTTCTCTGAGGATGTTATAAGCTATTCTGCTGCTATAGCTATTTCTCAGCTCCTCTCCTAGCCCTGTTTCGGGCAAGGCCTTTGAGAAACAAGAGAAATACAGTTGTTTCTAATCTTTCAGCATAAAACTTTAATAGTCATGAGGACCTCTTCAACGTTTTTTCTTGGCCCTGGACCAACTGGCCATTTACACATCACCATGAGGAGTCAGTATCATGGGGTGGAAAGAGTCCCAATCCCTACGTGTCTGTCCCTGCTTCCCTGTCCCTGCCACCCCTGGAGCAACCCCTCTGGGAGCTGGGCACTGCTACGGGCTCTTCTTGGCTTCCCCTCTCTGCTTCCATATCAATCCATCTCTCACCCTGTAACCCTCACAGCCCTTCTCCTTCTTATTTGTTGCGCTCTCTAACTAGTTGCTTTTATGATCAGGGCAACGAAGCAGTCCTTTGAAGATGGAAATGTGCAAGTCACCAGCTAGGAAAGATGAAAACGCAGATCAGATTCTTTTAGTCCTTTACAAATGGACAGTTGTGTCTTTCCAAGCAAATCTAGATTTATGCTAAAGAGATGCTGTTGAAAGATGCACCAAAGTTACTCTCATCTGTTACTTCAATAATTGCCCTATTCAGCAGAAATACATTTTTCTCTATTTAGTCTGAATCAATTATATTATTATTCTATCAAATGAGTAGTTATGTGGGCTTTTCTGAAACTTTAATGTGGGAATGTCAACAGTAATAAAGGGAATAAAAAAGGACCATAAATGTATATATTCTTGGAGAATTGCAGTGCTGCTATCCACAGTATCATGACAGTATGCTATAACATATGCCATATGCCATGACAAGTGGTCATCCTAAATTTAGTGCTAAAACAACAGATTTCTCCACTCAAGAATTATCATTCTACTGTTTTGTAAAATGTTTACAAGGTATTCCCTTTTCAAATGTATGTTTCTTTCTGAGTGTTATAAGTCACCATTTCTGCCACTCTTTCTCCCATACTTTTTATAATGACTTAAATATTTGGTCATAATATTATGGTGTCCCTCTTCCCCTCATTATCTCCTCCTGCTTAAGAAAATAATAGAGTCCATTTAAGAACTTGGCCAATTTAAACAAAGTATAGCCTGAACCATGTTCTTGGTAGAAGTTTGCTGGTAAATGGTGCTACAAGGCCTTTTGTTCTTCAGATGTAATATTTTGTTAGAGAATGAGCCTATAATATTCCTGATTTTTTGCTGTGTAATCTTATCTGAAGATCACTGATAATCATTACAAGGGCACCTCATCTAGGATTGGTGAGCCACTGTGCTGAACGATGGCTAATGTCTGTTGCCTGAAGTTGGGGCTGACTCCAAATTCTGTCTGTGTGGAAACCTGGAAACATCATTATCCCCATTTTAACTATGGGAAAATGTAGCACAAGGAGATATAATCCTCCCTGAACAGGTGACATAGACTAGGAACTGGAAGACAAAATTTTCCTATGGTCATGAATGCAGTCTAGGGCAGAGACCGGATTTAATGCAGTTTTCTTGAGTTCCAAGCCCCCCAAGAAACCTGCAAAGGAACTTTTATGCATTAGTAACAGTTAAAGGGCTTTTATTATATAACTATCCAGTGTGAAGCTGAATTAGAATTGGTAATATCTAAGGTTTAATTACTGAGTAAATAAATGCAAATATAATAAATAAGGAACATTCTAGCATTGGAAAATAAAATGAGATGTGTTTGATTTTAAAATTAGTGGGCTAGTAGTGACAGATTGTTGATGTGAAGGACTTTGAAATTATGGGAGTTCAATACCGTGCAATCGGAACTGTCCAGAGCCAAGTGACATCTATTCTTTAGGGAGGAAGTTGCCTTTAACTTGGCCTTAGTTATAGTATTAGATGGATAGTGTGGTGATGATCATTAAACTGTTTGGAGCTGATGGTCAGTAAACATTTTGGCAACAAAAGGGAGTGGTAGGGAGCATTACTATATATGTGAAGGTGCCATTATCAGAAAACAAGTCAGCTGCTTGACAGACTTTCAGAATCTAACAAAATCAAAATTTTGTAAGAAAAAATGTACTTCTGTGCTTAACAACCATACAAGACATTTTTCTTTCAGATAGGATGGTTCTGGGTATTACGCCCTGAAGTGTGTTAATTTCAGTGATGGCATCTGCATACTCCTACAGGGCTCTCCTCCGGTCGATGTCCTGGGAACATGCCCCTCTTCTCCACAAGTCCACCAATGCCAGGGATAACAAAGGAATCGTGATCTCTACTTCCTTGTACGTGTCTGACATGCTATTTTTAGCCAGACGCTCCTTGAAGGCAGTTGAGCTCATTCAAGGAGGCCTCGAGTTCTTCGGCTTTGATGTCAGTGTGCAGGCAGGGAGGATGCTGCGCTGCCCCATGACTCACTTTACACCATACACCTCACAGTGTACTCAGGCCTGCCTCTGAGCTGCAGGAATGGTCTCTTCTGTTATCAGACATCCCCAGGAATGTGGACACAGTAATTGCACCACTCTGTAAGCCTCTTGTGGTTTCCGTGTATGGCATTCTTTCAAAGTGCAGCCAGAATGAATTAACAGAGCTCACAATTAAAATAGAATCAAATAAAACATCTGCTCTGATAGCAGAAGATGCTGAAAGCATTTGGGTGATTGTTGCTGAGCATTTTTTTGGTCATGAATAATCAAGTATAACCTTAAAAGCTAAAAGTGTCCTGAAGTGCTTCGTACCCTCGAATTGCAGGTTAAAGACATAGGCTGGTGCTGGGTAGCGAGGGCAGGAGAGGGGCAGGCAGTGCAGTAATGACTGCATCCACCTCTGGCTTCTCCCTTGCTGGTGACTGATGTATCTGGGTGCCCCTCTGGAAGTCCTCGACACAGCGTGATCTCCCTCAGAGCACTCACAGTGCCAAGGCCAGTGCTGCCGTGGGCAGCTCTCCTATAGCCAACCTATAGCCTCCTGGCTGTGAAGGGGAGACGTGAGCCTTCCACCCACAGATGTGTTTTCTCTGGCCCTCCTGTGCCACTCTCTGCAGTACACGACTGCAAAGTTCTTTTTCTTCACTAAATTCCAGCATCTCCTGCATGTTTACATTGGGGAATGTAGGAGAAGTGAGCGTATGTTTTAAATGAAATGTAGCTACTGTCAGAAGCTACTGGGAAAAATGGAGCTACCACCCAGCTAGATCTGTGGGTTGGTTTTTTTTTTTAATAATTCAATAGAAAAAAATGAGACTGCAACTCACACATGTTACTTCCATAACACTTCAAAGATGAGTATGTATAAAAACATATTTGTGGTGTTGTTCAGTATGCTGAACAAGCTTCATGCAGCAACCTGTACCTTCCATCTGTCTGCAATTTTCAGTGCTTCCACTAACAACTTATTGTATGAAAAGGCATCAACATTAATATGAGTTTATGACAGTATAGTACTCGTCAGAAAATGTTTCCCTACTTTCCCTTGCCATACACCATCTCGTAGAAACACACAGGGCATTTTATTGAAAAGGATTTGGGTTTTCAGCCAGAAGCTGGAATTTGCCATGGAAAGCAGACAATCCATGAAAAAAATGTTTAGCTGAAAACCTGATTTTCCTTCCAAAACAGATTATACAGCAGTCTTTCAGCCAGCTCTGCCTGGAATACTGCTCGCACAGAGGTCCACAGAGATATGTACTGTGGCACTAAACCAGCAGATGGACTTAGAGATTTTGCTAGCTCAAAGCCCACATGATAATCTCATTTTATAATGGGATAATACTACCACTTTTGCAAGCATGAAGAAAGAAGTGTGGCTTTATGGTATGGTAAGTGACAGAAAGATCATGGAATGCCATGAGTCTCTTACCTAAGAAGGCCCTTGATAAAAATAAAATTTCATCTACACCTTCATTAAAACTCTTGTTTTGCAGAACCAGAAATGAGCTAGATATAGGATGGAATAGGTCCTATAGACACACCTAAATCTCATGTATTCAATAGGGTTATCTAAAGTAAATTTGGAGTTATACTTTTAATTGTTTTCCTACTTGCAGAGTGAGGGAATGAACCACAATAGTTCAGTGATTCCTTCATAACTTGCTTAGTAATCAAGTCTTCAATTAGCACTGTCTCAATAAAGTCCATTCTTTTTTTGCACTCCAACAGTACTGATTTGAAGTAATAATAACACTAAATATGAAGATCAACTTTGTTAATCTAAAAAAAGGTGTACAGCTTTGTTAAAACGGGTGTGAACACCAACATGAGGAGATGTTTTCCCTCGGATCTTGTTTCCTTTGACGTAAAATTATTAGACACACAAGCAATTAACAACTCATTATTTTCCTTTCTAAAACACAATTCTCTCCATACTTACTTGCATAGATTTAGGAAGTTTATTTCCGCATGTTTTCTGTAGGCCACACTGAAATGTCCAACTTTTAGAGTCTCTTTAAGAGCCTGCTTTGAGTACCCAAACTTTAGGTAGAATCTTTTTTCCAGTGCTGTGGATGAAATTTACTTAACTTAATTAGAACCAGGAGCTCACTCTTCTGTGTCTGCTCTGACCCCTTGTAATCGTACACAATACACGCCTCACGTCTCAGCACATATTGCTGCTATATTAAGGCCTAGACCTGCAGTGCACTTAAGTCAGAATCTTTCCATTAAGTTCAGAAGGCTCCAGACCTTTAACGCCAACATAAATTTCCTGCAGGATTTTGGAATGACTCCCACCAGAATGCTTGCAGTTCCTTCCTCATTTTTATCCTGCATGCATCCGCAACACAGCAATTAAACTAGTAAAACTTCTGGAGAGATTTTTTTTGTCCACTTGGTGCTTCTGCAAATGAAAGGTCTGAAAGAATCCCTGGACCAGTCTCCCTGGGTTTAGGCTCTCTCGATGGTGATGTTTCATTTCCAGTAACTGGTGGTTGCGTGTTGCGTGTGCTTCTAGGGAGGAGATGAAACCCCNCCAGACCTTTAACGCCAACATAAATTTCCTGCAGGATTTTGGAATGACTCCCACCAGAATGCTTGCAGTTCCTTCCTCATTTTTATCCTGCATGCATCCGCAACACAGCAATTAAACTAGTAAAACTTCTGGAGAGATTTTTTTTGTCCACTTGGTGCTTCTGCAAATGAAAGGTCTGAAAGAATCCCTGGACCAGTCTCCCTGGGTTTAGGCTCTCTCGATGGTGATGTTTCATTTCCAGTAATGACACTGGTGGTTGCGTGTGCTTCTAGGGAGGAGGTGAAACCCCCTGTTGTGCCCAACGAAAGAAATGAAAGAAGGTTCTTGTAAATATATCTTACACCTCATGCATGTCTAAGAAGGTTCCATATAAATAGCCCAGTAACTTTTGCACTTGATGGCACTTGAGCACATTATAAGCAGCAACAGGTGGGAGGCATGTTCGAACAATTGAACGGGCTATAATAACCGTGGTTAGTAGGTCTATTATGTTTCTAATGCAAATTCCACATGCATATTTGGTCATTTCAAACAGGTTGGGATTTCTGACTGGATTAGGGAGCTGTTAGACAGGCTAGACAGTGTGAGTCTATGGTTTTAAAAAGTATGAGTAAGATGGATTTTGTTTAAGCAATGTCAGGGAGGAGAAGTAAGGTGGAAGAAGTGCCAGCCACAAAGCCATTCTGTTCGGCTGAGTGACGATGGGCAGCTAAAATGTTCACACTTGGTATTTCACACAGGGTTAATGCTTCGCCTGAATAGCTGTTTCCCCCCAGGATTGCACAGTACTGCAGAATGTAAAAAGAAAACTAAGTTTAGAATTAGGATATACAAGGGGAAAAATGCAGATAGGTTTTTGGCACTGGATTGTGTATGAAATCCAAGCCAAGAGCGCTTTGCAATTTCTAAAGATATTTGGAAGTGAATTGAAATTACAGAAATGCCTACCTCTGGGAACCAGAGAACAGGGCATAGGAATCTGGAGAACTGGAAAAAAAATAAAAGAGCGCAGCCAGAAAATTCATGTGGCTCAGCACTTGGTGGTATAATGTTGCTCAGCAGGACAAGAATCACAGTCCCTGCACCACAGACCTCATTGTGAGTCTGGAGAAAGATTATTGTCTGTTGTGTCCTTCCATGAAAATGAACAAGACAATGAAGGCATTTGACTCTTTTTGAGATTAACAGCAATTCAGTAATTACAGTGATTGATTTCTGAATTAAAAAAAATAGAAATTAGAAAAAAAATTAGAAATTAGTCTGAGAAAAGATTTCATGAAGTAGAGTGTGTAATTCTCTCTATCTACCCTTCAATCTCAGTCACGCACAGCCTGCATAAACTCAGACTCTCTATGCTGGAAGATGTGCATGGGGGAAAGCAAATGATAAATTGCCCAAGTCCTGATCCCAGTTATTCCCAAAAGCTCGGCTCTGCTAAACTATACAGATTCAGATTTGAAGGAAGCATAGACATTGTCTCTTTGTCTCTTTGCCCTTGGACAAAATGGATGTGAATATGTACTGTGCTCTAACTCTAAATATCTCAATATATTACAACTGCATTTTGCAGGTGGCTTCCAAGTACACAGAATAGGTCAAAAAAAAAACACTGAAAACATAAGAAAATCTTCGACCTATCTGAATGATTAACTATAACCTTAGGTGATATTTTGCAATCCTTCTTTTTCAAAACGATGAGTTTATTATGATTATTCTTCATTTATCCAAAGGAAAGTTTTATAAATCATCATGCTTTATAATCTCTCAGATAATAATATTGAATTTGGGGATTTATTTAAACCCTAAGATAAAATAAGCTATTCCTATTGCAAAAGCTATGTTGATTTAAAAAATACACTTTAAAAGTGAAGTTTTCTAAAACCATGGAGAATCAAACACTTTATGTGGTGGATCTCAATCTGAAAGACAGGCAATTCTTTAAACAAAAATGTTTATTTTTGAATAGTTTTTGCCTGGCTTTACTCCTGAAAGTAGTAGTTAATTTTCTAGGCATTGAAAATGCAGACTTCAAAACTATACAGTAGAAGTCAGTGGGAGTCTTGGTACGGACTTAGTGGGAGAAGGATTAAGCTCTCAGATGTTATATTGATGTCTGTCGTGGAAAAAAACTGTTAGTAAAAAACTGACCAGATGCAAAGCAGTGGTTTGATCTCATATGCATAAATATGTGAACCGCATCTCCTGTTTGGTCACTCTCAGTTATGTTCCTTTAGAATACCTTCCATCAAGACCCTATTCACTGCTCTTAGGAGGATATCCAGTTGGCTCTCTGTTTTCTTGCATACTTGTTCAGGAAAGGGAATTTGTGTTGTTTTTCAGATATTCATGAGAAATTGAGTTTAAATTGACCTGTTGCCAATAACACTTCCTGTATTAATTTATTTTAAGCCTAGTTATTAGATTTGAATGATACAGTTTCTGGGAGTAAAGTCTTTTTGACATGTGCAATGTATGTAAGGGCAGCATAAATTTCCATACCTGCTGGACATGCTTTCCTTCCTGCCTCAGTCTTGTGAAGAGACTACGTCTAGGACTGAGGGGTAAATTACATTTTCTCTTTCACTTAAATCTTGGCTTTCAAGGAGTCTTGAGTCGGGCAAATCTGAAAACGCTTCTTACCTGTCTAAATCACTTAGGCTGTGCAAGGCTGAGCAGAATAATGCCTAAATACCTTTAAAAATCTGCAACCTTGTGAAGAACTGTGTGAGTGCCAACTGTGGTGGTGGGCTTTGATGTGAAGACCAGTGCACTGAGAACTGGACTGAGATCACTAAGCAATGTCAGAAACATATAGAAAAGGGATTGGTCTCACACCACCAATTATTTTCCCCTAACCACTTACCTGTCAGTAACATTTAGCAAGTTTCAGATCAAGCTAAACCCATAGTGGAAAAGTTTCCCTAGCATTCATGATCATCTGTACCCTGCAGTTTTATCTCCACTACAATTTAAAACTACTTAGAACCACTAGTTGGAATAAATTCAATAGGATTAATGAACCCTTGGTTTAATCTAGAGTTGATGAAGGATGTGAGGCAATGGACTCAAGTTGCAACACAGGAAATTCTGGATCACTATGAGGGAAAAATTTTGAGTCATGGCCAAGCAAAGGGACAGGTTGGTCAGAGAGGCTATGGCATCTCTATCCTTGGAGATATTTAAAACCCAACTGGATGTGGTTCTGAGCAGCTGTCTCCAGCAGGCAGTTGGGCTGGAGGCTGTGCGAGGGAGGGTTTCCCCTTCCCACTCGTCGACTCTGTCCTTATTCAGCTGTCCACGGTGTGAAATCAGAAATATGACACATACACTAGTTTCATGTATAATGTTCTAAAAAAATCTTTATTCCACACCACACTGTCCTCAAGAAGAGCTGCTTTGTATCTTCCTGAAGAACAAATAAACTTTGCTAAATCTTATTCAGCTTCCAGCTGCCTAAGGGTTAAAGCTAAGAGATTCTCAGGAGTCCAGAGCGTGGTTTGCAAGGGTTTCCTTCTGGTTTTCATCTCTGAGAACTGTCTTCTGGCCAGCCTGTGTTCCTCTCTCTTTCTCCCGCCTGGCATGGCTCCTCTCCTCCTCTGCATCTGAGTGCATTAGATACGGGCTGTGTGGGATTTACAGCACTGCTGACAGTACCAGACAGAGAATAGCTTTGTAACTGTATCCCTGTCTTCAAACAGAGAGAATCTTTGATGGAGGTCTTTACACACTAATGTACATGTAAGAATATAACCCCTCAATGCATGCCTTTCATTAATGTTAATGACACTTGTGCTTGTGGACTGAGGAGAATAGTAGAGCCTGTGTATGATGCGCATTCGCCTGCGTATGTGTGTATGAAGACCAGACCCTTCCTTGCTATAAGTCTGTGTGTCTTAAATGTTGCTTCATCATGCTGTGCTCATTTATATCAGGTAAGGAGAATCTGACTAATGTCAGTATCAAGCGTACATGCTTCTGCAGTAGTAACATACATATTTCAAAAAGAAAAAGAAAAAAAAGGTATCTGGCTTCTACTACCTCACTTATCCCAGGTATCAAAAGTTAACATTTAAGGGAATATGTTCTTGTTCTAAAGCTGTGAAGTTTTTCTGTATTGCATCTCAGTAACTAGAAAAGTGTTGAGCTCTTTGGATATTTTGCTAAACATTGGACAGATGGTTCCCCACTAGGCAAAGCAATGAGAAACATTTTTAAAGATTTGCATGACATCATGTTACATGACATCATGTTGCCTAGTTGAGGAGAGATGTGAAGAGGGTCTGAACCTCACTGAAACTATCCGTTCCAGGCACTGCTTTGGCAATGAGTGTGTGGACACTCATTGCAGCAATAGAAATAGGTTGGGCATGAGCGGATGACAAGCAGAGATCCAAATGTGCCTTTCTGATGGCATGTCTCCATTATTAAACACTCTCCGCTATTCTTTGGACGGTTTTCCTAAATAATCCACTTTTAACAAAAGCTGGAAGACATCAATTCCCAGTGCACAACCCAGCAGCAAAAACCATAAATGCCAAGCTTTCCAGCTGACTTCTTTTTTATTTATTTATAGAATATTAAAGACTAAGCATAATGCTCTTTCCGTTGAAACCTGTTCTCAAACATTCCTGTAAGATCCCAGCCTACGGTAGTTCTCTCAGAATTATATTCGGCAATTGACTACTAAAGAAATGTTCTATTATTAACTAACATGTAATTAGTTCATTAAAAAATACCTCAACTGAATACAATGTAACATAATACAGCCTACTAGTGGAGTGAAGAGATTTCAGGCTCTGTACAAATGGAAGTGAAATTACAGTGCAGAGAAGTGGAAAGGAGACAGTGCCAGCTGGCAGGGTATTAAGTGTTTCAAATTACTGTATGTTTATGACCTCTGTGTTCTTAAACAAAATTAATTAGATTATGCTATTTGAGAATCTTGGAATGCAGTGACCACATGCCAATCTTATCTGAACCACACATCTTAAGTTTAATTAAGATGTTTTAAATTTCTCCAGGTATTCCTTTATACACATATATACACACACATATATGTTTAAAGTGGTGCCTGTGGGAAGTGATAATCAACAGACTGAGATTCCCAAGGTGTGTTTAAGGTGGCAGCTTGCTTAGTAGGACGTGGGGCCTAAGTCCATGAAGGGACTTGGATACAGGTTCTATGCTCACTTGCTACTTAATTCCCTCACCAAAAATCTGACCCTCTGGACCATTGGTTAGATGCCTCCTAAGTGTGGAGCACCTGAAGACGGGTTAGGCGAGCAAGGTTTCAATAGTTAAGTCTTCCAGAAGCTCTGCTTCTTGGCATATCAATAAGTCTGTCTGCTTTATTAGCACTGATGAATTTAGCACCTCTCCATTGCTGAGATAGCTTGCCTGAACGTGTCTCCCTGTAGTCCTCAGTGCAGCAGGTGCAGGGAGGTACCTTCCCAAGGACTGAGAACCATTGAAAAGAGGAATGGAGAGAGGAGGCTTCTGCCCGCCTCCTGCATGCAATTCTCTAGGTCAAAGTACAATTCTTCTGAATTGCACATGGGATTTCTGCTTCCTTCTTCCAGCTGTGGCCAGTCTCCCACATCGCAGAGAGCAAGTAGACACACCAGTAGACAGCATGGTATTTGGTGAGGCTGTTAAGAGAGACTTCAGAGAGAATATGCCTCATCGAGTGGGTTAGAGACATGAAGGAAGTTCACTGCTCCAAAAAGTGCGAAATGCTAACTGGAGCATGGAACAGAAGCTCTGCATCTTTATCCTCTTAACCAATCTCATACTCGTTCTCTCACCCAGTAACTACTTGCCAGTTCTGAATAAAGTAGAAAAAGCTTCAAGTTAAGGTGGGGAAGTCCTTCACCCAGAGAACTGCCCAGCCAGGGTAATGCTTATTCCAGAAGAATGGAAATGTGGGATTAAATTTCAGCAGGCCATTCTCATTGCTTACACTATGCCGGCTATGGGGAAGACAGACTATCACTTCTGCACAAGTTTTGAAAGAAAAAAAAATCTTTACTCCATCATTTTTTAAAGAATTTGAATATATAACCCTTGTAAGATATTTCAGGACAAGGATCCAAAAAAGAACAACAAGAACTAAAACTGAAGGAGGAGTGAGATTTAAACAGCTCTTGGTTGTTGATGTTTATCATGGCTAGAGTCATGCGTTCCCACTGAACATGGTGGCCTTTTTGGAGCCCACATCCTCAGGAATGTAAAACTCTAGAAAATGCTCAAGGAGCCCTCAGGTTCCTCCTAGGAGCACAAAGTGCCNAAAAAATCTTTACTCCATCATTTTTTAAAGAATTTGAATATATAACCCTTGTAAGATATTTCAGGACAAGGATCCAAAAAAGAACAACAAGAACTAAAACTGAAGGAGGAGTGAGATTTAAACAGCTCTTGGTTGTTGATGTTTATCAATGGCTAGAGTCATGTGTTCCCGCTGAACATGGTGGCCTTTTTGGAGCCCACATCCTCAGGAATGTAAAACTCTAAAAGTGCTCAAGTATCCACCTCAGGCTCCTCCTAGGAGGGCAAAGTGCCTAAGCCCTCTTGTTTGCCTGGAGAGATCTGCCATGCTCGTTCCAAACTGCAGCTACCAGTAATGCCCGTAACTCACAGCCTTTCTGCTCATAGCAGTGCTACTCAGTAATTACTTATCATTTCATATGTTAAATGCACTGCTTGGACACACAGATCCTGACTTAGGTATCTACTTATATGAATAGGCCTTTTATCCTCTATATTCTACACATTCTGAACTGGCTATTAGATACAACTCCATCTTCTGCATCCCCAAACTAGCAAATGGAGAAACTGAAATACTGAACAATCTTTAGATGGAGTTGGGGCAAAGCTTTTATTAGAATTACAGACTTCACCTGGCCCTGCATGTTCTTATTCCTCTTTGTATCACTGTATTGGCAAAGAGTGAAAGCAAATCTGTGTAACTGTTAAGTATCTGCCCTTGGGGCTAAGACAGCTAGATCCCAGCATGAGCTGTTCATACTGAAGTGACTGCTGCTCTGTAAGTGTGGCTTAGAGAGGTCAAACACAGCAGAAATGTATTAGATATCAAAGCTAATGGGAAAGTGCTAAAGGGCTACTATCACTGTGAAAGAGTGATCATCTAAAAACTTGGTGATACATTCCTTGAAACAGTTGGCTACTTTTTCTCAGGATTTGGTTTCATAAGCTCAAATGCCTTTTTATTTACTTTGCTGAATGAATGGATGGAAAAAATTTACTTCTCTGACCTCAAAATCAGAATTTGTACTTTTTGTTGTTGTTACAAGAGTAACAGTGGTAGCAGATTTAATTTTTTCCCTGTTCCTTTTAAATGTTTTCTCAGTCCCATTTATTTCATCTTGACAAACTTCTCCTTCTCAAAATATTATAGTCCCCCATATTAAAAAAGGCTAAATCCTTCAAAAAAGGAACCTCCAGAGCAATCCATGCTTTATGCTAGGAATCATTTACCAGTTTTTTTTTCAGAACATCATTATGACTTCCTTGTGGAGCCCTTTTAAATGAATCAGAAATAAGATAGATACTTCGGAGCACTCTAAGAATTATGAAAGTCTTATATATATTTACAGGAAGTGCCATCATCCAAATCTTATGTCTTACTGTAATATCAACTGCATACACAACAGTGTGTTGCATCACAGCATCTTCCCGATTCCTCTTCCTTTTCTTTTTTTTTCCTTCTCTCTACTTGTTACCCATACCAAGAAAGCTAAAGGCAATCTTTTGAACAGCACAAATCCTACTAAATTCTTCACCCAAGTTTGCTGCTTCTCAGTTCATATCTCTAAGTCAGTGGCAGTGGGAAGAACACACTGTTCTGGATTTATACAGCTTTTACCACTGCGCAAGTAAGTTGTTTCACTGAACCATTGCTATTATTTCCCTCTGTTTATCAGGGACTCTTCAACTTATAGATCAATAAGTAAAATACCTCTGGAACAGAAAGGAAATAAAATGGCTCTGGCAGAATACTGTGTTGTTGACAGGTGATTTTTCTAAGAAAAGTGTTTGCCTGGGGGTAATGGGCATAATTGAATACTGTTTTATTCGAGCTTAATGCCAGGTTTTGCAGACTGAAACAAGGCTCTTTGAATTCAGCAAGCTATTATTTAAAACAGAAAACAATTATCTAGTGTTCTGGTTAATGCCTGGTAAAAGGTAATTTGATTAACCAAATATGAGAATGAGAGGTGTTGGCTTGTCCTAGCATTTTCCAAACAGCAGAGCACAGTAGTTATGCAACACATCATCACGCAATGAAAGACTTGTTTTCCCATGTTGTAAAATGGATGATACTTACATCATTGTGGTAAACATACACGAAGGGTTTCCATTGCATTTCATTTTTTATGCTGGCATCTGGACAGTTTCAGTGTGACCAGAATTAGACCCAGTAACTTAACTTTTGTTCTTATGGTTCCTTTGCTCCCAAAGAAATCAGGCCATTGTTGCAATGACTAGAAACAGTCTGGTTTGGAAAACTTATATTTAATATGTTCAAAGTCAATGCATTAACAAAAAATGTGGGAGAAGAAATGTATTCAGAATCTAAAAATCAGAAAAGAGAAGATGGATCAGACAGATTATGCAGAAATGGAAGCTCTGCTTCAGAATCTTTGAGGCTTTGCACGCCTCCAGTCACAAAGAAAAGAAAGAATGACCCTGAATCCTACTTACAGTATGAAACCTCTAAGGCCAAGGTGTGAAAACCAAGCAAAACATAGAACACAGAAAGGATGTATTTCAAGTTTTCTGTTTTGTCTGCTTCTGTTTTAGGCCCAAAGTGCTTGTATACTTACCTACTTGGTCAGGTAAAATATTCTTTTTCTCTTCTTGTATTTTTTTTCTTTCTATCCTTAAATTCACATTTATACATTTATTAGCCTGTGTTTGTACTTATATCAGCTATATTTTTCATTTTCTTCCTCAAGTTGCAGAAACTGCTATTGAAAGGAGGAAAAAAAGTCCATCATTCTCCCTGTTTCTTAGGCAGAAGATGGCAAGCAGCATCAATGCACTCTTAGAGGGCTGAGTCAATGCCATGAACAACTTATTAAATAAGAGGCCCTCTTACATGAAGGTCCTTTGAAGAGAGCCTGTTAAAAAGGGAGTGTGGCCCATTGCCTCCCATGTACTATTACACTAGCAAGGTCTTTCTGTAATGAAAGCTCAGAAATGAACTCAGATTGTCTATAGAACAGGCAGCAATTACCATACACATTTTTTTTCTATTGTAAGCTGTGATTATATGTAGTATATAATAGAACCCATTTACAGACATAAAAAGATGTACTTTAGGCCTCTTTATCTGTGTAAACTGTGGTTTTGTGTATCCTACAGGTAGGTCATGAAAACTGGCTCTGGGAATGATTTGTGAAAGGCAAATTTGATGGTTTGGTGTATGATAGCTGAGTATCTTCTGAATGTTGAACAATTGACTTGATTATAAATCAGTTCATTCTGGTCCATTTATACCTGAGGCCATTTAAAAGCATCAAGTCTGAGGTATCCTACTGACCAACAAAGACAAACTTCAGAAAAATGCTGGGCACTCTCAAAACCTTCTGCATATTTTTCAACTCCTTGCACTGAATGGACCCTAAAACAGCTGGAAAATAAAACCCAACAGTTATTCCTTACCTCACAGCTGCTGGCACTGCTTATTTGAGCTGTTTTCCAGCCAAAATAATTCCCTAATCTGAGCACAACTGTGAAAATTACTTGAATTCAGCATATAAAGCCATTGTTATCTAAAGATCTGTGCAGTCTTATAAACATCTAATAGCACTCTTTACTTTTAATTAATACTATTTTTATTAAAGACTGCCAATTTGCTAATGTTGAAGTTAAAGCCCTGAGTATTTTTCTTATCATAAACATATAATCCATTTATACTTTGCTTCTAAAGAGCTTGCAATTTAAATAGACAAAAACATTATTCTTTTGCAGACAAGAGATGGAAGCTGAAAAAGATTAAGTGACTCTCTTGAAAACATGCAGAAAGACTACAGAAGAAGCATGAATTGAATCCAGTTTACTAGAAACCTAGTCCTGTATAATAGTTTTAGGACAAAATTTCTTCCTGCCCTGATTCTTTTAGTTACAACTCATTCTGAGAGCAAACAGTGCATGAAAAAAACTGGAGCAAACCTCCAAATCAGATTAATTTTCAAATTAATTCAAATCTATAGTTGTAATTACAACTGCAATCAGTAAGTAATTCTCAGCAGACGCTTATTCCCTTACAAACTCTTTATTTGTAGAACATCAGGATTTTTGCATGAGTTTCTAGAAAGAAACAAGTCAGTAATGTGTGGGACTCTGAGTATGCCATAGTGTTAGGCTCGCTGATGTCAGTGAGATTGGTATCTCTCCACGTGCAGTCCAGGCAGGACAAGTCTTGTTCTGATTGCACGGTCAAGGTTTCAGAGCATGTTCAGAGAGAATCGATGAACAGCAGTGGCAGCTCAGATCATCATTATGGGTTCCCTTCTTCTGCAGGGAATAAATTATCTCTGTGTCTAAAAATCCCCTTGAAGAGCAAACTGATTGCCTTGGGATGCACAAGCTGCACCTCTGCCGCAGTTGCATCTTGTAAAAATGTTCGCAGGAGAGGTTACCCCTCAGTTCTGTCATAAGGACTTCATTCTCTCCTTCAGTTCCAGCTCAGCTCAGAGAGAGCACAGAGGCATTTATTAATAACAGACACTGTAGTTTTCCTATCATTTTATAAAGATGACATTCATGCTGACTGTTAGTTTAAGCTTTAAAAGTAGAGAACAATAGGATTATTTTTCCAAAGCAAATAGAACTACTCAATACTGTGATTATAGTTTTTGTGCCTGAATCAATGGAAGGTCACGGTTTCCTCACTACTAGAAGTGGATACTGAGCCATGGAAAAAAAAAATGTGGATTGATATATATTTGCTGAGAACAATATAGGATTGTTGGTAGACACGGTCTCTGAGCACGGCTAACAGACACTGTGCAGATGTTCTGTGGGCTTGTTCGGAATGGGCATGAACACTGTGTAAAAGCCACTAAGTAATCTTAAACAGTTGTAGCTAAAAGATCTTCACAAAGCTTGCCAGAGTTCCCAACTGCAAAGAAGCTCCTTCCAAGAGTGCTCCATCCCGGACTAACTGCCCTTTGCCACAGGCAGACATCTGGCAGAGACTGCTGGTGAGACAGAGAGTGATTCACTTCTGAGGGTCACACACACACAAGCATTAGTACTTTTATCAGGGTCACTCATAAGGGCCCCCACGGAAATCAGAGACATTTCACCTGGGAAGAGACACCTCCTGCTTCGGAGCTAACAAACTGAACCACAGCTTTTTCCCAG
The DNA here is from genome assembly GCA_013389825.1 of Crypturellus undulatus. Lineage (NCBI taxonomy): Eukaryota > Metazoa > Chordata > Aves > Tinamiformes > Tinamidae > Crypturellus > Crypturellus undulatus. Next base: position 560,742 of record VWPW01004614.1, on the reverse strand, counting down.
CTCCAGAATAAGAAGCCACTCCTTGCTGTGTTACCTAAAATGACAGCCTTGGTGGAACATCTTTAAAAGGATGATGAGGGGGGAGGCTGATCTCAGGGAAAAGGGACCTTATCTGGAACTGCTAAAGGAAATAAGAGATGCCTAAACGCAGATTTACATTAGGAAAGTCTGGCTTTGGTCAAGGAAGAAAGATGCAGAGGGTGTCTGAATGAAAGACGGAGCATCATCATCAAGGTAAGCTCACCTGCACCATCAAAGTACATCTGTAAAAGATATATTTTCTGGAGGATTCCTGATCTTCTATTCTGCTCATTCAAATTCCTATTTTTGTTCCTTAGATTGGAATGAGGTTATGCCTTTATGCTCAACCCAAATTATGCATCAGGTTGTGCTCCCAGCACCAGAAAGCCAGTGGTAAGGACAGCCTGCATCCCCTGCAACAGACTTGTTTTGACTACTTCTTGCTCTCTGAGCTGCAGCGTGCTTCTTTCTGACCTGTACCCCTGACCAGCACACAAAGCCAAGAAGAGAGACCCTGTTTTGGCATGACCGTGCTCATCTCCAGTACCTTCCCGCAGAGCCCACGTGTATGTGTTTGTGGCCAGGGAATGTCACTGCACAACCAGCCACTGCTTCCCCCTTCAGTACCTCAGTGCAGGGTCCCAGAGCTCTGCGCTGTCCCATGAGGGCCCTGCTTCTCCGTGCACTGATGGAGAAGGGGAGCCAGCCCCACTGCAGGTGTGAGGCTAAGGCTTCAGCGCAAATGAGCAGTGCTCTGCAGAGCTGCTATATAATACTCTGCTTTTATGTGGCCATGAATCGGCAAGGGCTGCCAAAATGTGAAGTGTGAAATAGGATTTTGCTCCTATTTCATATAAGATAGGGCTAAATAAGCAGAAAAAAGGGCTAAGCGCATATGGATGTGACATCTGGGTAGTAAAAGAGAAGCTAGTTTGTAAACAGGTCCTCCTCCAGGAGCAACTGCCTGAGGACGAGGCGAAGCCTTCGCACATTTCTGGGTTTTGAGCAGCAAGGCAGGATTTTGGAACCACCTGCCACGATGGAGGGTATTGACAAACTCTCACACCCAAAGAACACTTTATTATGATTAAGCATAAGGCCAATTAACCCCCTAATTATTATTACATATGTTTACCCAGAAACTGTGTCAGGCTTAACGTGTAGCTATTAGCTGCTGTCTCTGCTTCCTTTTTGATGAAGAAACTCCTGGCGTCATTCCCAAAACATGAGCAGAGTCATCAGAACAGCAGTAGGGGACAATTTGGCAGAGCCAGAGCACGTGGCTGCGAGTCCCGAGACCTAGGCTCTAGTCTGGGCTTTATCGCAGATTTCCTGTGGACATGGGATAAATCATTTAATCTCTCATTCACTTCCTTTCCTCTTTTGTAGAAGAAGGATGATAATAATCACCAACTTAGCAGGGGAATTGTGAGACTAAGGTAATTAACATTTATAAAACCTGTTGACATCCACAAGTGTAACCACTAAATAAGTAAAATGTATTATGGGTATTATTTATTTTAGTGTGTGGATATTGCTAAAGCCCATAAAATTCCCTCAGAGTTTGTAGACAAATTAACTGTTCTGCTAAATACTCTAGTGAGAATGAAACTATCGCCAAAGACACCATTGCATCGTGTTTGAATGAAGTAACTAATGAATGTACAGCACACCCTGGAAAAGGTATAACTGGGATTTGAAATGCAGCCACCTAATATTCATAGAGCCCTGCCTATGAAAAAATGGTGGTACAGAAACAGTTATTTTGGATGAATCCATGATTTATTGAAATGCAGTTTACTAAGTGCAAAACTAAACTTCACTAACCTATCAATCATATTTGCTCATGCATTTTCCAAGTTCTGACAGCAACTTATGACAGGAGACAACTTAACAACTAAATATTCATTTACTATGTTAATATTGTCCTCCTGAAGTCACCTTTTAAAAATAAAGTCTGACTATAATCTGACACACATTAATAATCCCATGATAAAGGCGTTATTGTTCAAATAATTGTTCAATTGTTCAAAATGAACAATTATAATGATCATGGCTCAGTTTTCAGGATAAATATGAACAAAAACAGTGGATGATAGTTTAAATTTTATATATGTTGATTATTTCTTGATAGTGTTGTCGAAAAGAATGGAAATATAAATACTTGCTGCCACAGATATTTTGTAACCTGCTAATTTCTGATAGGACTGGGGTCATGAACCAGTGTGTTTATATTACTCATATGTGCAAAAGACTCAGAACGTCGTGTACCAACTAATGTATCAGGACATCATAAACAAGAAAACATCTGTGAAACACTCATGTGACTATTAGAAGTTCCCAATATTTCACGGATGTTCAAGTTCCCTGTTTTATGATGTCCAGGTACATCAATCTAGCTATTATGTAACCATAGAAGAACAGATTTGGAAAATAAACACTTTAAAAGGCATAGAAAAAAACTCACACATTCAAGAGAATGCTGGAGACAGCCCCACCGTCACCAATACCAGGAGAAGGTATAGAGGAGCAATTGCATAGCCTTGCTCACAGATCTTTCACACAGGTTCAAGTTTATTTCAGATATCATAGCCCCTTTAAGAACTTGTGTTCTCCATTTAAAAATTTCTTTGTCAGGTATTTGTCTGGGTGGCTGCCTTTAAAAAGCATGAGAACCACAAGACAAAATCTATCATCTACCTTGTGTGCCCTCTCCTTCACACATCTCAGAATTGTGCTCTAACAAATTTTTAAATATATAGTAAATAATATATAGCAAACGAGGTCCTTGCCTTTCTCCCTTCCATAAATGCTTTCCTCCAGCTAACTTAGAATGCAGTTCTGTGTTTGCAATGAGAAAAGTGGAAAGTGTCTCTTGTCTTCCAAGAAGCTAATCCACAAGGTGAGAACTTCTTGTATGTGACATGCAATAGCAACAGTGGAAAGCCAGCGAGAATTTCAGCAGAGATGTTCCTTAAAATGAGGTATGGAGGTAGCTTGGGCAGCCTTGTATGAATAGTCAGGCAAGCAAACAGCAAGAGGTAAGAAACTTTCTTTTTTTTTCAGTTAGCACCTTGTCAAGGAAGAATCATGGCGAAGTACATTGTAAATTATGTTAAGCTAATTTGAAATAAGATTTCTCACTTACGGGGCATTCATCAAACTTCTGTGTGCTGCAATACATATGCTGCCCTTATTATCTCTGTAAGACCCCAGGGAGCCACAGAGCTTATACTGTATGGAGAAAACCACAGTCGCTGTTTTGATAGTTTACCATCTAGTTTTACATATGCCTCAGTCAATAAATCAGACAAGCAAACAGGGTAACTTTATGTGATCAGTGTCTGATTTAGTAAGTATTAAATTTAATGGAAAGTATGTACTTGATAGTTTGATTGCCTTTTTGATGGCCTGGCTAGAATAAGTATGAGCACTGTTGTTGTTCTTTCATTCTTTCCCCACCTTATCAAGCAGGAGTCACGTTACCATCACTTCATAGCGACAGAAAAAGTTCTTCCTCAAGACTCCAAACCCAGAGACTTTCAATGGCAACTTCTTCTGAATTCTGTTTGCAGAGCGCCCACATGGAGCGAGTGAGCAAGGAGAACACTGCACTCCCTGCTTGCCCGATGCTGGGGAGGGGAATTAAACCGTGCAAAGGGAGAGGTGCTGCAGCTGTCGGAGCAGAGCTCAGTGAAATACGCCAGCATTTTCACAGTGCAAGAGCAGATGTGGTTGAAATTACCGACACGAAGCAAGGGCACGAGGTCAAATGCAGATTTCCCATATCATTTTTTTCAAATGTCTTTTCTGAATAATGCAAGGATGGTAGCTGGCCAGGGAATGCTATACAAATCTTATGAAAGGTGCAGTTGGTCGGGCAACAGAATCTAGTGTGACATATTAGGGCTTGTAACTATGCTGCCAGGTGTATAATGTTTGGTTTGACTTTTATTTCATTTTTTAAATATTAAGGATACGTGGTAGGAGGCCTATTCTCAGGGTTACAAATGCATGTAAACACCCATTAATGTTAAAGGGAAACATGAATGATTTTCAAGGAAAATGTAGATCAGTTGTCCGCTCTGTGAGGGTCCTCGGCATAGCTGGAGGGGGAATCCCTTAAGGAATCCTGCTTGTGTCAGTGCTTGTGATCGTCACCTTTTTTCTTTTACAGAAGACATTTCATACACCATTGCGTGATGTGACATGAATTCTAGTCAGCAGAGATAACTACTGAGCTGACCAGACAACCAACATGCTAGCAATAGCCTGAACACTGCCAACCGTAAACAGGAGGGGTCAGACCCTTAAAAGAGGAGGAAGAGTAGCTTAAAGAAATCTGTAATAATAATAATAATAATAATAGCAGTATTCTTTGTGGTTTGTTTTTATCTTCCTCCCCTTTTCTGAGTATCAAAGGTATATACGTTTGAAGCTTTTCCATACAGTATGCGCAAGTCCTTCTGAATATCTGCCTTTTAAGTGAAAACTGAGATTCTCTTTTAATCATAAGATTTGAAAAGATAGAGCTGTAAGAAAAGCACTAAATATTGTGAGATTCATGATAAAATCTCAAGGTTTGGCAATGCTGCCTCCCTGTTTGTAATTAAGGGAACTCACTCGTATTGCAAGCAAGTGCATGTGTTGCTGAGCACTGCACTCCCGGGTGCTGGTGCTCCAGCCACCACTTGAAGTCAATTGAGCTCCACTAGCGTGATACTGGATCAATGCGGTGCTGAACCAGACCCCAACTTTTATTGACTTTTCAGGCAATCTGCCACTTGGCAGGAGAACTTAGATTTAAAACATAAAAGCCGGTTTTAAAGCATGAGGGATTCACTAGTAACAGAAACCAAAAAACTGAAATTGAAACCAAAAAGGCACAGTACCACATTACCAATACCCTGGGCCATCTTGTCCTTTTTACTGCTTTCTTAATCTTTATGCACTGATCATTAATCATTTCTATCTAGACTTAACACAAGTAATGAAATATTCCATGCTTTATTTTTTTTAATCATTATTTTGTAGAGCCGTATTTTAGTTCATGCAGTTTTATTTTCTCACAGACAGATCAGATTTTCCTTTTACTTTTTTTAGTATTTAAACATATTTAGAATATTTGGAATATTTTTATTTTCTGGACAAGTGACAAATATCAGAAATATGAGCTGGACTGGATAGCTGTTGCCAGACAGATTAAGTCTCCTGAGAATGTGTTTGCTCCCTTCATGGACAAGGAAACAACCATTATTTGATGGAATCTGCATGTGCATGGTTAAGCAGTATTTTTGAAAAATATTCATATTTGCATTTTGAACATTTGTTTTCTACAGAGATTTTATTAGTAAAATTCTGTTGCTCCAGAAAGCAAAATGGAAAGTGCAAAGATTATTGTGGAAGCAAAGAAGCTCAGCAGGCCAAGCAGCTTTTTCGGGGTTTAACAAAGCAAAAGGGGCTTATTTTGCATTTTATAGTCAGTGAGAGAGCAATGAAGAGTCAACATTGCAATAGTTTAGCCAAACATTTTATGAACCTGGCTTTTATTATACATGATGTCCATTGTGCTAGAGAAGAATACCTTTCAAAAAAAAAAGTTTCTGTATATGTTAGTTTTTAGTAGTCCCTTAAGTGTGTCTTTCCAATCCTGTGTTTTGACCATCTTCAGAAGCAGGGAAGTTATACTTCCATTTTCTTTCTACAATAGATTTTAGATAGTTATTGAAAATGTTTCATTTTGAATGCTTCAGACTAAAAGTGAGTTTCCCTTTGTGTGTAGTCAGCTGCAATGAAACACAGGTCTTCAGTGTTTTGATGTGGTAGGCTGCTGTTTCATAGCTCAATGAAATGTTTGGTGCTTTTGCTAAAATTTCCAGTATAAATTATCATGTTGCATTAAAGATTATACTTATTTGTTACTACAACAAAGAGGCCAAGTTTTAAGCTGTTTTGGAGATTTAGTCAGATTTAGTTAAGAAAGGCCAGCAAAATGAAATGGGAATTCTGAGTGGCTTATGTTTTACTTTTTTAGTAGTAAAAACAGAAGTAATAATATTATCACTAATACCATTGAATGGACACATTCTGGTATTTCATTCGTTTTACTAATCATAATATAGGGATAAGAAGGAAAGTGAGATGGTTTCTCTTGGCCCTGTAACCTCATAACTTTGTTTAAAAAGCGACCTGGTAGTTTGACCACCTATATAGCTACCAAGCAGTATGTGGCTGGAGGATGGGTTCATCAGGGTGAGAACGATTAGAGAAACAATCTAATTCTCTAAGACTCATCATGCTGTACAATTTGTAAGAAGAAATAGTAAGACAGGAAGGAACAGGATACAGAGAGGCAACGATATCTGAACAACCCATCCTGAACTTTCACTGTGGCAATGTTCTGCAGTAAAACATGTGTTCCATGCAAATCTTTCAGATGGGGATACAATCGACTGGAGAGAACTGAAATAAGATTTTACAAAAAGAGAAAATGTCAGAGCCCACTTGTTTATTAGGAGCTGGTTCCCATCAGTCAAGCGCAGTGCCTAAACCTGCACTGGTTTAGCAGCCGATGGACAAGGCACAACGCGCTGAAGACTCAGGCAAAGCTGCGTTAGCAGTGAGGAGTAGTCAGAGTTGCCAAGCTTGAAAACTGGTTGGGGAAAATAACTTGGAGCTTTGTGGCTGGTGGGATGGTGAATTTGGGAGGGGGAGAGAAAGCAGAGAATGCCTGTGTGGTGCCCCTCAGCATACACATGGCAGTCCCAGCTACTGAGTGGAACATTCCTGTTTCCCAGCCTCCATCCTATCTGCCTAGATAACAAATTCTTCAGAGTCAGGCCCATTTCTTACGAAGCGTATGCCTGTGCTTTAGCAAGTGCACGGAGGAGCTAATATAGGAGCTAATATGTAGTACACCATAATGAATCTAATAAAAAGTCTTCTCAAGTATGTTGGCCTGGAAGAGAATGAAGATATTTTCTCGTATTTTTCTTAGCCTCTAGGCCATAACTTTCCATGTACCCCTGGCTCTAGAATGGATTACTTAAGAAGCCAGGCATGAAGAGAGGAGAATAGCAAAAATAGCAATAATTTTTGAAGTGGCTTTTTCAGGGAACTCAGTAAATGTATCCCTTTCAGCCCGCACTCTGGGCCAACCCTGCTAATATTTCATATAATCCTTTTATTATTTGTATCAGAGTAATTTCCCAATATGCCATTAGTATCTAAAGCGAAGGGCTGTTTACAAAGCAGTATTCTGCAAAATAAAATACATAACTTCTCTGTTTTCAGATGGTAATGCCAGTTTCACAGAGAATTTTGCAGACATAGTAGGTGCCAGTTTTGTAACTACTCATTGACTTTCTTAGATGTTCTATCTCATTAATAGATGGAGACAATAGCTCTAAATTTAACTGACTGCGAAACAGGAAGCAAGCTGACTGCATTCATTGTATGGAAGGACTATAATCTACAAAGGGTACAAAAGGGCATTTTCTAGCTGAGCATTTGCAGTGCTGTTTTTAAGAACTCTGGCTCTTTAGAATACACAAAGAAGCAGATAACAAAGCCTCAAGGCTGAAAAATTCCCTGTTCCAAAACTTCACTAACCTATCACACATGATTATATCAGTGGCCAACACATGATGAAATTCAATTTGTACTCTAGATGGAGGAAAACCAATCCATCAAGATGGTGATAAAACAACTGCCAGGATATAGCAGTGAATGATGTGGATGCTTGTTGTTTCACCAGCTCCAGAACTTCATAACCTTTCAGTTTCCATTTCTATTTATTAAGGTAAATGATAAAACCTATGATATCTGGATGCAGTATTAGTGAAATGAAATGATTGCTAAGAAACATCCAAGGAAAAAACTTATTTTTTACGAGATTAAACTACTGACTGAAACATAGAAGGGAAAAGGGAAAAGTAGTGGTAAACCTGGCTGAAAGAGTTGTTTACATCTCTGTAATTTCCTGTGTTTCATGTGGTAGTGAACTCCAGGGACTGAACTATTCCTTTGAGTTTCAACATGTTTCTAAGCTTTCTTTCTGTTCTGTTTCTTTCTGTTTCCCAAAAACCCAGAGTTAATGGACAATGTGATTTTCAAGAGCGCATGCTTTAGATTTAAAATGTAACAGTATTTCTTTTAAGTTTAGAGTCTTACTGAAGAAATTAAGACATCAAAGTTAATCTGATTCCTTCCTGAGTGCCTGTACCCCACACATCTGAGTATCTGATGTGTAGTACTGCTGCAAATTTTCTCCATAGCTGATTAACTTTTTTCTCATGCCTGATTGGCAATGAAGGGAATATTGCAATATTTAGGACTGCACTGCCTCATTTTTAGGTGCCCAAACTATTTCAGAGATGTCAATTTCTCTCTGCTGTTTGTGGAAAAACTTATTTCACATGATCTTTCCTGGTGGTAAATTATTCCTGTACTTTTTCAAAAGTGTGAGGAAAAGCGGGTGATATTCTACAGTTTATTGGAGGACTGATTCAATCTTAAGAACATTGAAATATATACAAATCCAGTCCTGGTAAGCCTTAAAAAAATGAATAAATAAATGATATTCTTTTTCATGATGACAGTAAACAATACAGTCCACGTGTTGTCTAACTGACTAACTTTTCTTTGTTTCTTTTTCCCTTTCCCTCTCTTGCTTTCGTTCCTTCTTACCTTCTTCACTTCTTTCCTTTTCTCTCCTTCTTTCATTTCTTTTTTCATTTTTTTTCTTTCTTTTTCTCTTCTTGCCTCCCTTCCTTCCTTTCCTCCCTCCCTGCCTGCCTTCCCCTCTTTCTGTCCTTTGCCCCTTCTCTCTCAGAAGTCCTGAATTTACATATTACTTTTATCTAAAATTTGCTTGGCAAATGATACAATACATAAGCCTGCTTTGGGAACTGGTTAGTGAAGGTTTTATGGCTCCACAGTGAAGACACATGTAATCGGACATTAATAAAAAACATTCAGCATAAAGAAGGAAGCCTGGCAAGGGGCACTTTTATTCCACTGTGCACTATAATGGTTTCATATGCACTGAATACAACTGACTATAGTAACTTTTAAGCTTGTTTGTATTCATTATAAAAAGAGCTGACAACACTCTTTCTGGATCTTTTGAGGATCTTTAATCAGACTGCTGTTTTAATAAAAAATCATTTTTGGGACTGATAATCTTCAACATCCCTTTTAGTATGCCAGGTGTAAAAGCATATATTGTAACCAGGTTCCTGAGTTGTCATGAGTGGGAATTTTTCAAAGCTGCATCCCCACTGCAACCCTTCAACCCATATTTAGCAATTAAAGCAAAGATATTTTTACCTTCAAGGCTGTTGAACATTAAGGTATTCTTATGGCTTTGCTTGAACTTGTGGGTGCTAAGCAGACCAAGCCACTTACTTTTAGAAAGTGAAATAAGAATTTGTGACCTTAAATGTAAGTACCAAGCTTCATGCTTGATACTTGTCTTTGCATGGGGAAAATACAAACACTTACTTAAGGTGGAACACCTTTTTTTATGCAGCATGAGCAGCACAAAGCGAAATTAATGCCTACAGGATTGCCTGAAAAGCTGTGCCACAGCTAGGTTCAACCTGGAATTAATGTCAGCTTGTCCATATGGATTAAGGAGAAAATGCAGATGCTCTAAAGGGAAAGCTTACAGTTTTAGCAGACTACACTCAAAACGCTGCAGATTTTTTCTTCACTTGTTGACTTAAACACTATAAATCTTTGCACTCTCCACATCCCCTTTTTTTCAAAGAAGCATCTGTTTCTCATGGATGCATTGAGCTATTAACCATTTCAGGCACCAGGTGGCTTTTATGATTAGATTTTAGGCCTGGCCCCACAGTCCTTACTTTAAAGACCGTTATACTGTGCAAAGTGTCTTTAATAACAACAACAAAATGGAGCAAGGGGAGGAGGGGTTTTTATTGTCCATCCATGACTTTTGTATCATACCTAGTTTGTTCCCTTCTTCCTGATCAGCTTTGCACATTCAGCTCGAAGTCTGAGGGTCCAGCTGAGTTTTCCCCTGTCATAAAACCCTGTGGCAGCTGAAAGATTTCCAGCCTGGGCTACGCCAGTCCTGCCAGGAACACTCAGGGTAGCTGAAGAGTAATGGTAGCAACTGCCCAAATAACTCCCTAGGAGGTAGACTGGGATATGAAAAGGCACAACTCTACCACCTTGTAGCAGCTGGCTCTTGGCATGCTCTTAGTCTATAGTTGATGTGACTTCTACTCCCATTTGCAATGGGTAGGAGCAGGAATATGGTAATTGCTTGGGAAGAAGTGAGGCACTGCACATTTATACTTGTCTGTGGTCATTTATCATATTGTAAACCTCAGCCTGGGTGAGGAATATAATACTGGACTACAGTTTGGGAGATTGATACCTTTTACTCTGTGTCTCACCCTTCGCAAGTGTACATGCCTTTCTCTGTAAACCGCTCCATGCTCACCTCTTTTTGTGCCTGAGTAGCAGAGAACGCATCTTACACATTAGGTATGAGCCGTAATACTTGATGCACCACTGGATGACATTCAGATGTACAGAGTCAGGCAAGACATAACGCCCGCAGAGGTTACAAGAGTATGAAGTCTGACTTATGTATTTTAGCCATTCTTTTTTTCTTCTAAAGGTTCTAAAGATTTGAATGGAAATGATGATGTCACATGGGTATCCCTTGAGATTTGTGAGTTTTTTTCTTTAGGAGTCCTTTAGATATTCACTTCTAATTCATTTTGGTAGGCAGCTGCTCTCAGCAGGGACTGTATTTTTTATCAGCACAGATTATCTTGCTACTGAGAGGCAGGGCATTGGTGAGACAAGTAGGGGAAGCCTGTATCTGTAATGATTATGCTCAGGATAATAAAAGAGGAATTATATTCCAAATGATAACTATCGGTCTGATAATATTCAAGTCCCCTGGAAATGAATAGACAAAATAGAACAAAACTTCTCTTTTCCTTATCAGTTTCTTGGTAACTTCAAAAACATTTCTTCAGTTATTTATCTAAAGGTCTTTCATGGCATATGATACAAAAGTTCACTAAAAGTCCAATTTTCAGTTTACAGTCTTTAATCTCTAAGTCTGAAGAGCTGAATCATATTATTCACATGACAATATAAAGGATCCAAATATTGACTCATTCCCTCTCATGCTAAAAACAGGTGAAATTCATTGGAACAATGAGGTAGGAAATATCTGAACCCCAAAGCTTAAATCAAGCAGTAAGACATCTTTGGGTAGTTGCAAACATAGCAGTTGGGGATGGATGAGCTGAGCAGGGAGGGAAAATAAGATTAATGTTCAGTCTGTGACTTAAGAATTATTATTCTACCTTGGCTTATATTTATGCTACTTACCTTATACGTATATATGTATATATATATATAGAGAGAGAGAAAGTTATGGTTGCTGCTTACAATCAGAATACTATCTGAAGGGCCTGAAAGCTTTGGCACGTGAAAGTGTGTTCCACTCAGAAGGAAAAAGTAGTATTTGCTAGGAAAGAGTTTGCCTCCTAACAAGGTTTAGAGAAAGGAAAGGATAGAAACTAGCAAAAATAAAATATAACCTAAGAGAAAATGGCAGGCCTTGTGGTTTTGTTATGCTAATTCCTTGTTAAATTAACTTCTTCTAGAAAATAATGTTTTGATGGGGGATTATGAAATGTCTAATCTAATGAGAAACAAGAACACTGTAAGAGGCTCTAAATAGACACTGAACAAGGTCTTCTACCAGTACCATCAAAAGGAACACATAAAAACACAAGGAATTTTGAGAAGGCAGGAAAGAGTCTGCTGAAAAACAGAAAGTATAATGAAGCATTGGGGAAAAATTATTGTTAGTATATTTTTTTCAGTTCACTGTTTTCTCTTCTCGGCTTCTCGCGTCTGGTACAGAGGACAGAAGAGTCTGCTGGTTTAGAGGAAAAACAAGCATTGTTTTAATAGATAGGACATTCTCGGAAATCCTGGAAGCAGTATATGACTAAGAAGCTCTCCCATGTTACAGTATATAATTATTTGTTTCTAAAGTAACATACGTTTCCTGCTCATTTGGATGAGTACATGAGTTCTGGGCAGTACTGGAAGTCCCTAACAGATTGAGGTTTTGCAGATCCACAGACGGTCTGCATGTTTCAGTACTTACTTCGTACTACACAGGAGGGAAAACACCAAATAGGAAGGATAGCTCTTGTTTCACATATCATGAAGAGAAGTTTAAGTTACTCAGAAGTTTGGTCCAGAGGAATTAATTAATCATCACCAGAGTCCTTATCTGCTATTTCTGTTCAAAATCTCTCCTTCTCTTGTCTTTTTAGAAATGATGAATGTTACACCATAAAGGAGAAAGGAAAAACATGGACTCTGAAATTGTAATTGGAAAGTGTAGTTAAATATTCAGTACTGCTCGAGTACTACAGAAATTCTAATAAGTTATTTCTCCCAAGCCTACATTCTTTGTGCATAAGAAGCATGTGTAATTATGATCTTTTTTTCTGATAAACAGCCTATAGAAAAAAAAATATGTTTAAGATATGTTATAGCAGATTGAATTTTACTGTAGTGACAAACCCAGAAAGCAGTGAGAAGAGATGTTAAGACAGGTATAGGAAGCAAAAATAGATGTTTAAAAGATCTTGACTCTCAGAATGGATAAAAATGAACGGGTATAAAGGCGATAAGAAAAAACAGAAGTAAAAACTGGGAAGAAGCAAGAACTATAAAAGAGAGAGCAAATATGACAAGGATATGTGCTGAGGTACAATAAAATAAATTACAGTAATTCAGAAAATGTGCATGTTAGAAGTCTACCACGCATCTAGAATATAGATCTAATCATAGAATACATGGAATAAAAGTATAGTTGTAACCAAATTGAGATATGATTAAAACTAGTTCTTCCTGCCACCAGCTATATAAAATCTGATGATGAGATTATTCATTGTCTTTGCCACTACACATATGAACATCTGCACGTATATTTAAGAACGTAATTGGTGGGAATTTGCTTTGATCAGAGGAATGGGGACTTCAGTGATTTCCTGCATTCACAAAGCTGCAATAGAGAGGAAACTCTTAACCAGCACCAATGTATTTTGAATGTGGTGATAGTAAAGTAATAAACATAATGGTATAAAATACAATATATATATATATGCAATTATATATATTAACAGTGTGTGCATATTATAGTACATATAAAATAAAATGTAATAGTATTTAATAAAATGTCATTTTGAATATTTTAGAAGATTGACACACAGAATAGCAAGGTTTATTTTATGTATTACTGGTTGCTAAGTTATTTAAATGCCAATGATGCTGACAGGAATTACAAACTGCAACTCACTTCTTCAAGGTGTAATATAGAGCTTTATTTGTGACCCCTGCTTTGCAAGAACAAACACATTTCCTGTAGATTAGGAAAATGCTGCCATGTATTATCGGTCTCCAGCTACCTGATCCCAACATAAACTGTGAAAGCAGGGCTACATCATGGAATACAGTTTAATCCTGGAATGGGACCACTACCTGGCTGCACATTCCCTTCTAGAATTCCTGGGAACGCAGGAGGAAGATTCAGTCTTAAACCCTGCACCTGGAAATGCTCCTCTGCACAGTAGGTTTTGGTACATAATAGTTGTCATGGCTCATTGAAAGGACTATGGATATGTTTCCTCTTAGTCTTTCTAATGGTATTCCGCACTGGGATTTACCAGATCCTCTTTCCTCTCACATTCTTTTCTTCCCACAAGTTCCAGTGTTTCTCTCCAGACACTGATTGCAAGAGAAGAGCACTATTTAATGCAAGAGAGTACAATCTTCTTGCACTATTGCAGCCTGAAGAAAGCAATTAATAGAAATGCCATGAGAAGGCTGACTATCGCAAGAACCTCATTTTTAGGAGACTTAAGAAGTGTGGAGACATTATGCAAAACATCCAAATATTCCTTGGGTTTATCAGAATTCTTCTTGTAACTCTCTGAGTTTATTGTATGCATGTGTTCGTATTGCATGACATCAAACAAACAAGAACTTTCTCAGTTCCTTAATAAAAATGGTTTTAATAGCTCCTTTATTTCATCCACTGTATATTTGTCAAAAAAAATGAACATACATTTTGCTTTGGTTACTCTATGTCCTCGCCATGACTTTGTGGGACTATGGAACTGCAATAGAGTCACTGCTAAAAAAGGACAAAGGATCCTTGTGCAGATTCTGTATTATGCCCAGTTTAACTTTGGTAGGGTTCCCAATCAATGCTTTGCTTTCCTTAGCATCAAAATTGATCATTTCACAGAAACTACAAACACAGCGCCTTTCACTCCTTTCTTAAATCTGCAGTCAAGACTCAGAATTAATAAGGGAGCTAGTTATGGGTGTTTATTTCAGACAATCTTTCTGACTACAGTTTTAGTTCCAGGTTATTATACCTCCCTAAATAGCTCAGGCTCAGCCTCCATAAAATGTACAAAACTTTTCAGCTCTTGTTGAATAAGATGTGTGTTTGCTAAGTGCTTGATGATTTTTTTGTATTTCTTGGGAACCCCAGTCATTTTAATGAGCTACAAAGTAGTGAAGATTTGTGTGTTGCCCAAAGCCAAACTGTTTAATTTAGAGTTTTCCTATAGCATTTGCACAGATTTGAAATAAGTCTTCTTTTTTTCCCTTTTTCTTTTTTTTCCCTTCATTTCTGGCTCCACTCTTTTCAAAGCTTAGTGCTAAAGTTTCCCTAGGCAGCATTTTCCAAAACAGCTCAATTTGTTGGTGTCATAGGCTTGCTCAGCACACACAAGACACATTATTCTCTATTTATTTTGTGTTCCAGTATAAACACATTTGCAGCATTAAGACCAGCTCCTTTCTGCATGCCTATGATTTCTACTTGGTGGGTGCCAAGCTGCTTCTGTAAATGTAAGGGTGTAGCCAGAATCCACTTTGGGTGGCTTTAGAAAGCCAGTCTATCTTTCACCTCTTAGGCCTAAAAATATTAGGCAATAAAATTCATGTTTGTAGCAGAAGGTGCTTTATTTTTATTTCACTTGAGGAGAAGAATAATGACCCTGGATATATTTACAAAGACATGCTTACTATGCAATTGCATGGAAGGTCCTTAGCTCTGAATTAACGTTACCCGTGTGTGTGTTTGTGCGTGTGTGTGCAGGCTGTTAGCACATTTGCTAACAGCTAACCCCACCACTAGCAGCTTATTACAGGTCCAGAAGAAAATATATTATTTATCTCACAATTATCGCACCAATCTGCCAGCCCCATTCTGTGTATGTTGCTTTTATGGATCAGGGCAGAGCACAGGTAAAAAGAAACTATCCCGAAGATGCCACAAACACAAGAATTCTGCCTGCAGCCTTCTTGCACGCTGCCAAAGCTCTCCTCGGTGTCACCACCAAAACAGGCCATACTCACCTCTGCTCTAACCGCAGAGCTCACTGATGTTGCCTGCCAGTTTGCAAGGGAAGCTGGCAGCTCATCCAAGCTGGGTGTTTTATGTTTTTGTGTGTATTGGGGGAGGGAAAGGCAGAGAAGATTGTTCATTTGATGAAATGTCTATTGTAGAGATTTGTATGCATGCTCATTTCAAAACTTACCACCAACGCTACATAAGGCAGGCCATAGTTTACCCTACCATTTTTAAGCAATCCCATAGAGAAAATTGCTCAGTTTTATGCCTGACTTCGTCACTTTGCAGGATGAGACCCAAAGGTTTCACTTTTTTATCTTTTCTGAGTCAGTGCTGCAGTCCAGGTTAAGATAAAGCTCTGAGGAGGTACACAGGCTTTGAAATAATTCATCAGGTGCTTTGTATGCTTAGGTAGTATAATAATAGCTAATGCTATTTAGAAATAGAAAGACGCTGAATACATCTCAAGGCCAGAGTTTCAGCTGGCATGAAGAGGTATATTTCCATTGAATCAAGGATCTGGCCTTATGCTATCTAAGCACTTGAAATCTTCAAAACTTGGCTGCAGAATTTGTGAGAACAAGCTTTGTGCAAGATTTTCAGCACTGAATGCTTGCACTTGGACCACAAAAATATCCTTTCGTACAGTGTTTTGGCACTTCACCTTCTGGTTTGGGCCAGAATTGAGATGCACATGAACATGGAAAATAATTTTTTAAGCAATGGAAATGTTCAAATGGAAACTTCAGATGGGTCTGTACCAATGTTTAGTTTGAGGGAAAACTTCTGATCATAGTTATTTTTGTGTGTACCATTTCATTCATCCGTCATTCAGTAGTGGTCATTTTGCAATGCACTGAGCCTGAGTCTCCCAGGAGGGGAAAGATAATCTTGTGGTTAATGCACAGAACTAGGAGTCAGGAGTTCTGGCTTCTAAGACATCTAGAGTGATTTTAGGCAGTTCACTTAAGCCCTGATTCAACAAAGTATGTAAGCATGTGAATAACTTTAAGTACGAGTGGCCTTATTAAATCCAGTAGTGCATTTACCAGCAGGACAGAGCTAGGGAGTATTCTAAACAATTTTTGCTAATGATGAATAAACAGTTGTTGTTCTCTGTGTGTTAAAGCATTGGAAAGCAATAACAGTGCACAGGGCAACCAAACAGTTCCTAGCACACAGAGGAATATTGATAACTGGTAACAAAACCACAAAGCACCAGAGAAGCTTTGAAAACTGTCCCTAAATCTTTCCATTTTTGTCCAGACAAAAACCTCCTATGTAAGATCATCAGACTTGCTTCTGAGTTTCTGGGGACCTTTTTGTGACTTTCTGATGGAATATAGTCTATCCAGATGGAAAATGCCTACAAAAGAGCTGTAGAGAAAGGCTCTGAAGAGCTAAAATAGCCATAGGAAACAGTTCCTTCTGTGAGGAAGAACATTTGTGTCAGAGGACTCTTGGGAAAGGTCTGGAGCTTCATAAACAGAAGTGCTGATTGTCAGGACTTTCTTCTCAAAATACTGAGAATACTTTTATGTGTTATGAGTCACTCCGCTTCATTACTCTGCTCAGGAACTGCAAAAGCTAGTGTGAAATACATTGTTTTTCCTAGCAGAATCTCTATAAATGTGAAAAACAAAACTTATTCTACCACCAAGTAAATACACTAAAGGTTAAATAATGTACTGGCTAGTGCTATTTGCACACAGCCTACAGGAAGAACTGGGCTATGATGGGACTCTCTAGTTATGCCTGGGTAGGGGTTAATGTGAAATGTCTCTTAAAGTGGTGTTGCATCCTTGCTTCCTGCTGTGGAACAGACAGTAAGTTATGATGGATCCATCACTGTGTCCTTCAGAGGCCGTCAGCGTGCCTCGCCGTGCAAGGTAACACTGTTGAGGTACCTTTTCTGCGACTGGGGTAAAGGAACCTGGCATGATGCTGCCTATCCCCTTCTCAGGGCTGGTCTTAGAGAGTACAGGTTCATCTAGAGGAAAAAGAGCTAGGCTAAGGCCTTCACTTGGACTCAGACAGATGTTCACTTCTCAATTTCACCACAGATTTCTTGCTTAAGCTGCTACATCTCATTTAAGGGCTGAAATTTTGTGTAAGAAGGAGCCCTAAGGCATCACCAAGTTACCTATACTTTATGCAAGTTGCATTACTTAAACACATGGAGTTTTACCATTCCAAAGTCTTCCTGACTGAGCTGGCCATCTCAGTACCTTCCTCTCTACCCAGCCTTATAGAGATTCACCAAGTATGTATCTTGACACCAAGGCTCCTTGATGTATGACTTAGAAAGCACCAAGATTATCAATAATACCTACCGCCAGGTTTACTCTACTTTCATAGAGTAGCTCTACTCAGCTTGGAAGTCAGAGAACTGAACCATAGGCTTCTCCGTAGCCTAGGCTTTCACCTGTGGAAATTTCCCATCACTCAGGAGAATATCTCCCACCAGGTCTTACTCTAGGCTGTACTGAAGAAAATGTAAATTCCAGATCCTGATCCCAGTCCTGTCTCTGTATTTGATCCGTTGAGAAGGGAGCCTAGGATCTTTCCAAAAATTAGATTTCTTACTCTTCTTACTCTCCTTACTCAGTAGAGATTTTTATAGGCTGTGGGAGGTCTATCTTTAAAAGAGATGAAAATAATTCTCCACTTTTCTAACATGGGATGGATTTTGCAAAGAAAATCCACCTGAATACAGTGGGACATTGAGCTGGTGTATTAATCAAGGCTTCATAAGTATCTAAGCACTATTTACTAAACTTGCAAGAAGGCTACTTGCAAAAAGATCTACTTTAATCTACTTCCCCTGTTAGTGTCTCTTGGAGGACTGTCTTGTGTATTAGTCTAGCAGGAGTCTCAAAAAAACACCCCAAAAATTCAAAATCATTTTTAAATAGCAAAAAAATCCTAGAATTAATTTGATTTATTCGTTTATTCGGTTGCCGAAATATCTTTCTTTCTCTATGGCTGAAACACAAAATCAGCATGCAAAAATATTTCCTTAGGGGACTCGGTAGCTTTGTTGGTCCCCAGTATCATCATTCTCAGCATGACCAGTCTGAGGAGGTTCAAGGCTCTAATTTTGATGTTATTTTTGGAAATGGCTTGGGTTTCTGCAGTTTTGGCTTTAAATGAGATCGGAGTCATGCTTCTCAGTCCCAGCTGCCAAGCTAAACTTTTCACTTGGTGTGAAAGCACGTGTTTACCCACGTGCAACCTAAACTACAATGTCTTGCTGTAATTTCATTTGTAAAACTTCTTCCTAAAAATATTGCCTCTTAAGAACATTCTCAGTTTTTGTTTTTGTCTGCACCCAAAAGGGAAAAACATGTTTAAAAATGAAAGTGGCATATATTGTACATGTGTTAGTTTATTTTAGAATGAAAATAACCCGGGGCATCAGATGCTATTATTATTGTTAATTCATTGCCTCACAGTATCTGCCTCTGTATGACTTGACGAATTTCCACTACCCATTCATTATTGCAAATGCATTTCCAAACACCTCATATAAAGCAGGCTTTAGATGGCTCACCACATTCTTATGAAAAGCAACATTGTGGAGCAATGCTGGGGGAAGGACATTTAAAACAAATCCTCAGCACCCCTTCCCCAGCAACACAAAGCAAATAATCAACTGACTAGAATATATTGTATTGTACATTGAATGCTGAATTGCTATGAAATCCTATTTCCTGTGCTAGTATATTAAATTCTGTTGAGCACTTTGTAAAGGCCATTCTGAATCTGCATATCCAAATTCAGTAGGTAGCTGTTGCATATCTTTCAATAGACTGTAAAATCGAGTAGGACAGTCTTACAGCACTGCTGCTAGCACTTGTTTGACCTATCTAAAATTTAAAGCTTGATGAAATTATTTGTGCCAAATAAAAACTAGCCTAAGATCTTCACTCAAAACTCAAACCACATTTCCGTTATGGTTCAAAACCAATATGAATATCGTTTTAACTGTGGTAAAAGATAGACCTGTAATGTACAAAGGTATTTCTACTCTGGTCTATCCTTAGTGAGGACCAACTACAAGGCAGCTGTAACTTCTTTTTGGAGCTACACAGAAATTTTTCTAAGGAAGAGTAAAGGAAAGACTTGCTGAAACTGTGCCTCATCCAGTCACTCCTGGATACTCTCTGGCCAGCACCCCACACACTGCCTTGAGGGTGCCAGCTGCCAAGATATTTTCCAGTAAATGCTGAAATCGTTGCCTTTTGCAGCATAACCTTCACCTCTTAGCCTCCCCTTCACTCAGGGACCTACAGCTATGTTACCGACAGTAGAATCCTAAGTAAACCAGAAATCAATTAAAGCCATCACTTTTTATTTCTTTAGTCATTTGCACACTTCTTTGTTCAGACTGGTGGTTGCAGTGCTCAAGTAACATATGAAAAATGTTCATCTTCTATTTTTGGCAAAACCCAAAATGGATTGTCTGGTAAATATCACTGGAGAGGTTGTTGACTTGTGATTTCTAAATCCATATTGTAGAAGTCTAAATAAACACTGAATTTTTGAAGCGTTCATCTGGCCAAAACGCTGTACCAGCCTTGATTTTCCTTTGCTCGAAAGGAGTGCTGTTAGGCTCCTGCAATTTTATTACCATCTAGTGCAAGTCTATCTGTCATCACTGCCCACTGCTCTCTCTTGTGGATTAACATTTCCAGGGTGTATCTCTACTAGAATTTCTAACAATTCTTGGGAAGACAAATCTGTTCAGCAGGGAGATAAATGCATATGTTATCCTTTTCTCAGAATGCTGGCAGACATCTCCAGACCCAAAAGCACCATGTGATATCCTTACCAATTAGACGCAAAAGCACCTCCTTGCTTTTCTTGTCCTGTTCAAGATCTCAAAAACTGTAGCTGTAGTTAGTTTCTCATAAGCACATTAAAGCTTTGATAAGATTTGCCTTACCACATCTTGCTGTGTTCTTGAGCCTGATAGCCTAAGTCCACATAAGATTTTAAGAATAGCAGCCCTAGGTCAAGTAAAAAAATTCACTAAAACTCTGTAATGCATCTTTGACAGTGGTGGTAAAAGTCATGGATATTTATCTTTTTTTTTTTCTAAAATATCTTCTCACCCTACGGCAACACACGGCTTAGCAAACCACTGAACTGGAGACTGCATTGTTTTAACTTTTAGCAATGGGCTTACACTCACTTTAAGACTGTCCTTTCAACTTTTAGCCTTCACAATGTTAGATGGTAAGGAGTTCCAAATTTAATTATACATTATGCAAAAAATTATCTTTATATGCACGAAATGTATCCCTTCATGATAAGACTTTTCTAAATAAAGTATTTAGTTTTGTTTGAACTCTTTTTTCAAATACTGAATTTGACTGGCACAAGGAGGTCAGGAAGACATGTTTCATTTCTGGACGAATAAAAATAAAGCAATAAAACTAATGCAGCCAACTCCCTCTTTTGAGGGCACATTCATATTTCCTTATCTAATCAGGTCTACTACTGCTTGTGCTTTTAGCATATCAGGAAATGTTCATTAGAGCTGTCAGGAAAGAATTCAGCTGTGCATGACAAACAATGATACATTGCCACAGGAAAGGTTAAAAACATCTTGTGAAAAATCCTTTAACACAAACAATCAAAAAGTTTTGTTATATGAGAGAAACAAAGAGTTGCATTGGGCTTGATACTCAGACATCTGCTTAGATGCAGCATACATAATAGAAAATTGCAAAGTATGGGGTTGAATTGTATTTTGAAACACTGCATGCATTCTAGAAGTATTCAATCTGCGGGTGAAGAGAAAGCACTGATGAACCTGTGCTAAGATTTCACACTAAAATGGCAGTAATGGAAAATCCACCTGTTTCAAATCTTAGACTATATTTTTCAAGCACTTGGATTACATTCATAAATCTGTTGAGGGAAAAGAAAGGAAGAATTACAAGTTCTTATTCTGTATATGAATTAAGCTAAATAAGTGTGCAGTCTGTATTAAATTTTACTTTGAGACTTAGGTTTGCTTTATAGCAAAATTTGGAGGTTGTAAATTCCAATGATTTGAGAATAGTGATGGTCCAAAGTGGACCTGCCCTTTAAACTGGAACTTCAAAACTGATGATATCATATATTCTGCTTCAGTGTGAGTTTCCTACACGACACCCTACCATTCATATCACTTATCACTGGGGAAAGGTCTTTGAAGGTCTTTGAAACCTAAGCAAACCTTGCATTTTTCCTAAAAGCAAAAAAAAAAGCAGAAGATAAACATATAGGGAGATGAAGTATTACTATAGACTATTTACTAATCTATCTCATTTGGAATGTCTACTACTGTTTTGATCACACATGTTTAAAAGGGATTAATTTAAACTAAAATAGTTTGCAAAAGAAGGGCAAATGGGCCCATTTGAGGAATGAGGGAAGATGAGTATAAGTTGGCAATTCAACTTCAGAGAATAAAAGCAAAGAGGAGATATGATTTCACTCTGTAAACATTTTTCAAGAAGTAAAGCAGTTGATTTCATATGGCAGTGGTGGCAAAGAGGGAAGTGGCTTTAAAGTGGAAATGAATACATGTGAGCTGAAATTGAGAAGTTAATATAACTCCAAAAAAGAAGTGCTCACGGAGCCTTCCAATATCTAGAAAGAACTTTAACTAGAAAGAACTTTTTTAGCTTCTTCAGCATATTCTATACTCTGGTTTCTTGCAAAACCCTGCTTTCAATGACCTCGGGTCCTCATTCGATCTCATGTTCCTGTGTTCCGATACAGTCCTTGGGCTTAGTCCACTGAGCTATTAAGTCCGATCCAGACTTTTGGTCCAGATTTTTGGCTTGCATGGTCTTTACTGATACCAAAGAAAATATTTGTAAGAAAGAACTGCAGCAAAATGAGATGCTTTGGGTTCTCAGGCACAAACAGAACTCACCAGATAGGGTCGTAAGACAAGAGGAGCTAATAGAAGGCCATCTCTTTATCTCCATGCAATTTCTGAACAGATGTTATTCTAACTGACAGTGTACTTGGTTTCCTTTGGTCTAGGTTCCTCATATATTAAACATCACTTGCATTTAGCTAGGCTCACAGCAAGAACTGCTTTCAGATTTGTTGCAATACCTGAACTGTGGAAAAAAAGAGATAAAAGATTTGTGATTGACCTCCAGTTATGTCCTTAGTGAGCTAAAAAGAACACTAAACATCAGCCTTCCAAACCTCAGACCCGTTTGGCTGTAGGGCAGCTTTTGCAGTTTGGCCAAGTTTTTGTATACATTCATATATCTTCTATTTATATATTCTTATTCATCTTACTCATCATTAAATCTCATTTTCAGAGATCCTCTTAATTTTTAGCTAAGTCAACATTACATTTGTCAGGGACAGTATTATTACTGAAGTAAGAATTTTACCTTAAGCCAGGAGAAGTCATGAGACTTTTCCTTGAAGGCAGCCAGCAAATCAGATTCATTAAAGGGATACCAGCATCTAACGCTGAGCCTGGTGTCCTTAATCAAATAATGAAGCCCTGTGAGCATTATTGCGCCTTCTGGACCTGGAGAGGAGGCATTTTGCTCAACCTAGGCCTGGTAATCCTGCTTCAGGTAAGACTAGGTGTTTTATGAAAGGTCCTTCCAGATGGCTTTTCTATGATGCATCATGATCGAAAATACTTACAAAATGTAACATAAGTATTTTTAGGTTTTCATTGAATTTTTTAACTTCAATATTTTCTCTGTGAAGTCACATTTTCTGTGGAGGAGAACCGAAGCATTTCCTATGCTGCTTGGCATAGGAAATAAATACAGCCTTAGCTACAGGTTTGAAAATGTAAATTATGTTACTTCCTTAGCACAAAGGGAGTGCTTTGTATGCTGCCATGATCTTAGGGCATTTTCCTTTCTTGACAATAAAACTCAGATTGATTTCAAA
Organism: Crypturellus undulatus; assembly: GCA_013389825.1. Lineage (NCBI taxonomy): Eukaryota > Metazoa > Chordata > Aves > Tinamiformes > Tinamidae > Crypturellus > Crypturellus undulatus. Next base: position 537,344 of record VWPW01004614.1, on the reverse strand, counting down.
TGATACGCAACCAGGGTCTTAGTGGTAAATCTGCTGTCATATTTCAGTGTTAACATATTTACACTTTGCAACTGAAAAAAGCAACTTGAAGCATCAGGAATTTCTTACAAATAGCTGTTTGTTAATTATTTTATATTATTTTAATTATAAGTGGTTCAGAAAATAAATAGAAAATATATTTACATTTTCCAGGGCAAATTTCCATATTACAATTCACATTTACAAAATTGAAGGGACTAGAACTAAAGATCGGAAAAAGGCTGGTAGCAAAGAAACAAGAACTCAGTAAATAAAAGCATATATAAATTGAAAAGTTGCAGAGATGTTGAACTCAAAAATGAGAGCCCTTCAATAATGAATCAGGTGATACTTAAAAAAGCGAAATCTATTGTTTATTGATATTCATTATTCATCTTTTGTTACAACTCAGAATGCACATGCTTTATCTGTTGTGGGAACTTTCTGAGACAAGAGTGAAACTGAAAAGAGCCATACCACAGCCTCAGCGTCATGATGACTTTACAATCTTCATAGTTAAATAGTTCATTACATTTTTCAATAAAAGGTTCAGAAAGGGCCCACTAGCATACAATTTTCTTTGGAAAAAAAAAAAGCTGATTTAAACGCAACAAAAAGACTTGCACGGGTTCAGAGAGGGTGACAAAAGCACTGTTTTTTGCTATCATTGGAACACTATCAAATTATGTGTCCAAAACAAATGAATCTGAATGGAAGTAGTTAAATACTGAAGTAAACCAGTCCAATTCTTTTAAAGATATTATTGCGAGCAATATCCTCCCCCAATCAAAATCTGCATTGGGAGATAGGGACTCACTTCAAGTAAATGAGTCACTTTTGCTTCCAAGCCAGAACAATTAAACTTCTTGTATAAAACATGACCTGAAGTCTGCCCTTCACCACATCATCCCTCCTCAAACTCCCAGAGGTCAGCTCTGACATTTAACAGCTCACAAATTCAGTTTCTTAGCTCCTGAGGCCAACTTCATGCTTTTAAAACTGAAATTCTGTGTGTGTGTGTGTAGGTATGCATACATGTGTGTGCAGTATAGCACAGATATAGATTGTGAGTTTTGCTCCCAGTGTGTTCAGTATTATAAATGTCCTTTTATCATTCTACAGAGATAACATTGACCATTTTTGCATAACTGCTATGAACTGTAAAGGTACGTATCGCCACACTGAGCACTATTTCAGTGCCTGTGCCAAGATATGAGCCTATAATATGAAACTGCACAAAACGTAAGATACAAACAAGCCAGGGAAACAGTTAATGCATTTTGTAACTTGGTACTTCTTTATTGCTAGCAGCTGAGTAATTTTAGATGTTTCTTTTTTTTTTCCCAATTGTTATTGATCTCTTGCCATAGTGTGCATACAATTCGCTAAAAACATTAGCTCATTTCTACGCCAGTTTTAAAGATTAGCTCATCTGGGTTATGTACTTTGGTGTGTAGGTGTTGAGTGCTAAATACAACTTAATTTTTCATTTTTAAAAAGTACTTTTAACAACAACAGCTACTTAATTAGTTTGATCTTCTACACAATTTATCATTCCATGAATTGGAATACCAAGAAGGTCGTCATCCAGCAGGTGCTATTTGAGGGGTCAAGAGGAGAGAATTTTAACTTATTTTTATAAATTTTCCCTCTAGTAATTTCCTCATTTTTCCAGAATGTTTCTTTTTTAGTGGTGGCATGAACACAATGATTTCCTTTCAGTAACGGTCATAATTCAATAATTTACAATGAATAAAGGCAAACAGAACTTGTCAATTTTTACCTGTTCTAGCTGTTTCAAAAAAAATTCATCTTAGGCTTGAGGACTCATTTCATATAGTTGATAAAGCCCAGACAGCTAAAGACTTTCTCCTCCTATGCAAACCACACAACTAAGTTTCCCTAATGCAAATCCTTTGCAAAATCCAATTTTTTGATTCTCATAAAAAGTAGTAACTATATATTTTTGCAAATCCCCCAAAAAACAACAGCTCCAGGTCTTTTTTTTTTTTTACGTTTTCAAGGGTTTTCCACCTCCACCCTGTCCGACTCAGGCCATCCACACACCAGCATGGATGGACACCTGGAAAAGACTTGGAACTTCAATGCTATATCCGTACAGATACATTTTTAAGGTGTTAATGATGGCCAACTTTAGTTTCATGTTTTATGTACTGAAAATTATTTTTCTAAACAACAAATGATAATAACAAAACCATCATACTACAGTAAGTTCCACTATGTTCTTGTTACCAGGTTTCACAAACTGCCCACCAAAGCCCTGTAAAATTGAACAAACAGCTCATCACAAAACTTCACAGTGTGCTAGAATTTAAAAATGGAGAAGCCCAGTTATATCATCCATGGCATCCCAGCCTTCACCTTGCCAGTGATACAGGCTTCCATGGTGTTTTCATTTTATGCTAGCCCAAAGAAAACAAATTTCACCTCATATAAAAGAAAGAATATAGGGTCAAAAATAAATACAGAGTATGGACTGTGCTTATAACAGCCAACTCAATTGTCCCAAATCCCTTCCTTCAAAAAATAAAAAAAAAAAAACAAAAAAAATCTTTTGAACAGTTTAAGTATCAGACTATTTTGTTCTATTTATGAAAAGTGTTATCTCAGCCAATGGAGTAACTCTTGTTTTAGAATGACATGATCTGTGATCTGCTGTTGCCTTCATGGAGTTGTAATCATGTTATGGAATAGAATTCAGTTCTGTTTTTATGCTATCTGATGAAAATAGAAAAAAAAACACTTTTTTTCTTTTCAAGTCAGCAGATTTTTTTTTTTTTTTAGGAAAATGAGAGTTTCCTATGCCTCTATTTTCAGACAAATTCATTTTGCATCTCTCCATTCTGACAGGGTGAGCTCTGCCTGCTTGCCTTTTAAGCTATTATTTCAAAAAGCACTGTGATTTTATCTTACAACATTCATTTGATCAATATGACTAAAAAGTGAAAAATTTAACAAAGGATATATTTGGGGTGTTGGTCAGCTATTTTGGTAAGCTGATTTCTGTCTCATTTTTTCCTCGTAATCCTTTGAAATCTGATGGGCTGGCATCCAGAATTGTTGAAATCCTGCCGCCAAATTAATTTATGAAGATGAAATTGCTCAGCACCTCAGAAAATAGAACCAGTAGATCTGAATCTCTAGGGTAATGAACCCTATTTTACCCCTTTCTGGGCAAAGGGATTGGAAGACATGTAGCAGAAGTCTGCAGGAGGTATTCGATGCTCTGAAAAAGACAGGCCTTTTTCATGAGTATTTTTTTTAGGAGAGAAGACTAACATGGGGTGGAATGAAGCAACACTTCACGAGTCAAAGGTGACTGAAAGCTGCAGGATGCCGTGGCTTCATGACATGGACCAATACTCCTTCTCCCCCTAACACCTGCTCCCCTGCCCCATAGCATATACCTGCACAAAATTGGACTGCAGCATGAGTCAACAGAAACACCAAGTGATTGGGTCTAGGATAGGCCAGATCAACCCGAACTTTTATCTTTGCCAGGAAGAAGTGTTTCTAGGAGCTCCATAGCTCTTGCCTTTTGAACAGTGACACAAGTTAAAATGCTTACGACAACAGCAACCCTTCTTGCTTTAGAAGTCCTGTAAATTAAGTCGAATTTGAGCCTAGTTTTCCAAAAACGCATGCTAAGCTGTGTTTAAATGAATATGCACACACACACACTGTTTCAAGATATACAGTAATTCTCTAAAATTAATTTGTTTCATATGTATATGTGCATGTTACAAATTAGCTATTATTTTTAATGTTTCACTATAAAAAAAAAACCCATACAACATCAGCAGGGAGTCTGTACTAAATGGTATTATACTCTGGGGCTATATTTAAATAATTGCTCAGGTTCCAGTTTTATTCTAGTGGGTCTGCTGCAATTAGATTATATTTTACTTACAACACAAAATTAAAGAAAAAACATTTAGTGCAAATTTATTTATAATTCTCTATTTTGGTAAAATATTTATTGCATTTCCATGGCTTACTGCATAATATATAAAATGAACCAAAAGAAAAAATTCCTATACAGGACATATACTGAAGGTTGTATTTCTCCCTAGTTATTGCATCGGATGGCAGTATGAAGACCACTAAATCCATGGAACATGTCTCAAATTAGCACATCCTTGATATAAAAAGCACAGTAAAACAACTCTAATAGATGCATTATTCCAAAAACATACAACTGCTCTGATAACATGCTAATATTCTTCTCTTGTCCTTGTGTCAGTGGAATATAGCTTCATCTCTCCTGCATGTAATTTATAACTTCAGGAAAATAACTTCTTTACTTGAGCCAACATATAGTTAAACACGGCATCAGTGATAATGAATGAATTCAAGTTATTTACTGTAGAGCTGTAGAGTTTTTAAGGAAGTAACTAAGTGTACGGTGTTCATCACATAAACAAAGATGCAGGCATAAATTAGACAGAAGAACACAACCCAAGATAGTTGTTTTACAACCACAAAAACAACCAAAAAGTGTTGTCAGGTAAATAATTTTTCATTAACTCCTAGAAATTTCTGGGGTTATTTAATAAAATAAGCAATCAGATATGAAATATTGTGGAAAAACTGATACCATCATCTTTCAAAAGTATCTGTTTCCTTTTCTCTATTCCTCATGCCTTAACAAGCGTATGAACTCCATGTGGACTCCATACGACATCTCTTGTAGACGTTTCTAGTCTTTTAAAATCTGTTCAGGATAGAAGCATTGGGCTCAGGCAAGATACAATAGCATTCTGAAATCAAAATATGTCACTTTTTATGATTTCCGAGTTATTTCATATTTTTGCTGAGTGTTTGGAATTTGCAACAGAAGCATTTTTGCATGGTTCCTTTGTTTTGCTTGCTTATTTTTTTTCCATTTGGAATTCTACTTAATTTTATGGGAGCTGACAAACACTAGAATAACCACAAGCAACACCCCAAGAGCACCTTTGATTCTAGCACGCAGACGCGCCTGGTGGTTATTGTCTTGGATCACTGTACAGTTGCCCTTACTCTTGGTTTAGGATAAGTGACTGAAGAAGGGGTTAGTAATAGACGTACCTAATTTAGTACTTGTGGGAACTTTTTCAGCATCCATTTACAGGAGTTCATGATATCTTATATCGTCTCCAAGAGAAAGTTTTCCTTTTTATAAACATTTAAAGTAAAAACTCCAGGCACACAAGTAGGACTTTTCACTCTAGTTAGCTCGTTCAATCACTTCCTCTAGTTTACTTGCTCTCTTAGTGATCAGTGTTTCATGCTTCAGTACTGGATACTTCATGGTGTAATAACTAATATTCCATAGTACTCCTTTCCTGCAGTGTAATGTTATGAAGAGAGAGTAAATCTCTCCCAAAATTCTACATGTATCAATTTGTACCTTACAGCAGGTGGTGGATATGATTTCCTTTATTATTTAGGCTTTCATAGAAACAAGCTTCACCATGTTCTCTTCTGTTAGTCTGCGTCCATACACTTAGAGAAACCAGCAGCAACAAAAGGACTGAATGGTACCTTCTTATGTCAGCTGTAACTTATAACCACCAACATAGGTTTAAAAAGTACTCAACAATTGTCTGCAGTCTTTTCTGGCATTACTTGAATTTGCAAGACAATTTTGAAACGTGCCTTTTGTGCATGTATCGTGTATGCTGACAGTATGGTTTATGTTCTCATTTTCTACTAATTCCTGAATTTTCAGGATGAAAGCGAACATATATTTGAAGCCCAACTGTGAAATCTCCTATCTGGTGCTATCCACAAATGTAAAACTACTTGGATATGAAGGTAAAAGGACTGAATTAATTACTAAATTGAATTTGCAAATTTACCTGTAAAACGCGGGTAAGGACCATTCCATGGCAGTGACTTGGGAGCGCAGGATGTCTTTCTATTCAGGAATCAGACTTCCTTAGAAAGATATTTTTTATCTAGTTTACAGAACCTACTTATGACAACAGGGACCTTTCCTCGTTTAATACCTATAAATTTTTTAACAGTACAATCAATATTATTTGCGTGGTTACTCACAGACTGTTTGGTTTGCACTAGGCCGCAAAAGAACCAGTTAGGATCTCAGCAGCATTGTAGGAAACACACTCTAAACAGAGAGAGCCATTACTCCCAAATGCTACTGATAGATAAAGAAGAGGATGAGCTATAATGGATACAAACTGTAAGTTAAGATGACATAGAAGAACATTTTAAAAGTAAATAGAAACATTTATGCCTTGCCTTCCAGGCACCATTCAGTATTGTGCAATGCTAAATGTTGTAGAAGAGGGATCTCAAGTACCAACAGCAATCACAACAGTAAAAAAAAATCACTCCAGGCTGTGTAAGTCCTACTGAAAATATGATTCCAGGACCTGAAATAACACCTCTGTACCGAGCCGTCTGGTACTGTGTAGTGCTTTGTGATACCTGCCAGGTACCCCTTTCCTTAAGGAGCCACAATGAATAAAGTATGAGGCATGTGTTGTTTGTGAATGACAGTGAAAATGTGTCTTTGGCAGAGACCTTCCTGCAAGGTTTTACACAAAACTTTAAAGACTAGAGAGGAAAAAGGGGGAGAGAGAAAGAAAAATGTACCCATTTTATCCCCCTCCATTCTCCTAAGATTAGCCATTGCCATATGGGATCTTGTTTTGCAGGACTTTGGATTAGTATCAAGGATTTCGTTTCTTCAGTTTTAAGAACTTTTCATCACTTTTTCCTTCTAGCATGAAAGTGCATCCTTAACTACTTTACCAGAGAAAGCTTTGGTGTTTGAAAAATAATTTTCCTCTGTTCCAGCATCTGCAATTGAAATCAGTGTCAATCCTGATTCAGTCCCGACTCCCACAAAGGAATATTCATTTTCACCAGGAATCTTCTTTGCTTACATGTGTACCTATAGCACAGGACTAAAGAAAGAGTGTTGAATTCTGTTATTCAATTGCATCCTTTGTATTGTTTGTTCTTGCTTATCCAGTTCCCTCAATACTCTATGAGCACCAAAAATGAAAAATGCTTGCAACCAGAAGATGCCTTTGTCCCAAAATTCGACTGAAAAATCGCTGTTTTGGATTACTCAGTGATGAATACAGAAAGTGAACTAATTAATATGGAAGGTGGAGAGAAGTCTTTGGTAAATAACTATTAATATCATTATCGTGTAACAGATAAGCATGTTCAAGACCACAGTGTGTGGGAGGTTGGAACATGGGATTTACTCTTTTAGGTCAAAACACTGTTCCACTAAGGCAAGTAAGCTCCTGCCAGTTATCTTCAATATGTATTGGATAACGCAAAAATCCATAACAATAAACCACCCCAGTCCTCAGTATGGGACTGAGCTGAAGGTGGAACTTGTATCTGGATCTGTAGAGGATGTAGCTCCTCTACATCCTATTGTTCCTGCTTCTCTTATGCTCATTCACACGGTGATTTTACTGAGCACAAATGGTGCATTTTAAAACTACACATATCTTTAAAAACCAGCCCTCAGATGTAGTCTTCTGATTCACAAGCCCTCCTGGATTTGGATATGACCACTGAAGATGTTACTGGCAACAGCTATCCTATGTACCCAGGGGCTGGGAATTACTAAATTCATCTCAAGGAAAGCAGAACAAGCAGTGTCTGCTCCTCATTAGTCACAGTTTCTGGTCATTATATTAACAAAATCTACCATTCACTCCCTTTGCCTTTATTTGTTGTTTGGCAGTGAGGAGTAGCGTCGTGCCCTTCCTGTTGTCCCGACTGCAGTTGCAGCATCCTGCAGGCTCACACAGCTACAACCTTCTTGGCTGCTGAGTCAACAGCTTCATGTCTACAGACTTTCCCTTCTTTTGCTCTGTCTGCTGAGTTCATACTGAATACTTTCATCATCTTGAAAGTTTTATCATCTTGGATACAGTTCATGCTTCCAAGTGAATGACAGAAACTCTCTAAAGAAATACAATAGCTGACAGCTATTCTATAATGAACCCTTGTGATGAATTTCCAGATCATTGATTACTCATCCAAAAACTTTTGAACTTTTGATACTATCAAACATTTTCATGACCAAACTGTAACTTAGCCCGTATCTTTGTGAACAACAGATGGAATGTGCTTAAGAATAATAAACAGGGCAATATGCCCTGAGAAGGTATTTTTCAGAAATATTTGCATATTATTTTTATTGATTGGTCAATTTTAATTTTCTGTCAGAGACAAAATATCAAGGGTAATTAGGACAACTTCTATGTGGACCTGAACTCATCCTATAGAATCAATGAGAGTTTTCTCTTTGACTTCTTCAGGGTTTGAATCAGACCCTAAAGGCAAAACCTTTTTGAATTCTGCAGGGCTTTCCCATATGGATATAGCTACTCCCAAGAGCAAAATCCTAACAAATCCTCAAGTACTTTAAGAGCACTGCAAGCAACCTGAGAGCAAGAGGTACAACATTTTTGTTTCTTATTTGTTTTCTGTGAGAGCTCTGCAATAGAGAAAATTCCACTCTCTGTGAAATTTTAATTTATTTCCTGATTTAAAAAATGAATTCTGCATTCTTCAGTACTGGTGGCAGGAGTCACCCCTTGCTGTGAAGCCATTTTTCTACCCTTCCATTCCACAGTTGTTTTCCTTTTCCCCCCTTTTTTCCTTTTTTTCCCTTTTTCAATTTTTTTTCAGTTCCATTGCCCTTAACAATCATTTTTGTAAGAACAAAGTGATAACCCAGTAATGGCAGTATGATGAAGAAATGGGAGAGTTTTAAGGCCCTCAGAGCAGGAGTGTTACTGAAAGTTGACAGAATATTAATAGAAGAAGCAAGAAGCTTTAGGCCAGAGAAGGATGTGAGAGCAGGATGCTCTTGTCGCTGGTTCTGCCCTAACAGCCACCATCAATTATAATCTGCCTTATATCATGGGTGAAGAATGCAGGAATAATGCATTCAGTGACAGTGCAGGAAATAACCTTACTCAGTTAATAATCTGTGTTTCAGTTAGTAGCTCACCTGCATAAATGTAACATATTTTTTAGTCACCTGATGTTCCCAAGATGTGATGGGATTTTTGTTCTTCTTGTATGATAGACAAAGCTGCAAGAACCCATTTTTAATGACAGTTTTTTTCATTTTTTTCCGAGTTTGAGCAAGGATGTGAAAAATGTACTTGATATGCAAACATATTCTTTAAAAAAAATGATCAAGTTTACCAAGCACTGGAGTCTAATCAAGTTAAACTAAAGTAAATGGAAATAACCAAACTACGGAAACTATGGACTCTAGCCAGTAGTTCATACCCTTGTGACTGGTGCCTCTGAGGTCCACGGTCTAATATATTCTTGGTATAATTCCATGGATAAATCTGCACGCTTGGGACTTCTCTGTGGGTTGCAGATTCCAAGTCTCTATCAATAATGAAAGCCAAATTGCACAGCAAGAAAATACACAGTGAGAACTGGAAGAATATTCTGACATACACACATTTTAAGAGATGGAAACTTTCAAAAGCAGAGAATACCATGTGCCACAACTCATTAAAATATACTAATTATTAAGTAGGTAGAAAATCCATGCCTCATGAGAAATAGTAGGTGAAAGGGCATTCATAATGTTCTCTTTGATTTGCAAAATCAGTAGTTCTCCGTTGCATTTCTGTCTTCATCCACTTTATCCTATTTGCTTGTGTATAAATTAACATTTTTTTTTCTTTCACGTTTAGTGCCACTGCTATGTTTTCAGCATAAAATTGTGATGTTCTACTGTGCCGTGAAATTTCTATTCAGAGGCAAGTCTGGACCAAGATTTAAAACAATATTTTTCCATTTTTTCCACAACAGATATCATTACATTTTCAAAGGTATAATAACAGATTCTCATTGACTTCTTTAGGTGTATGAATGCAGAGAACAAGTCAGGTTTTTTGGAGTCATTTAATGTATGCTGCGCAATTAGCCACATCCTGATTTCCAACTAGCAGTTAAAATGGTCTCAGTTGATCGAGTGATTACCCTTTTTTTTGAAAAAAAATATAGTGGCAAATACAAGGTATTATTTTCAACTTTCAACTTATTTTTTATTTATTTATATTCAAAATAGAATATACTCTTAACTGAGAAGTAAAGAGAACAAGACACAATTCTTGCTCCAGTGAACTTGCAACTAATATATCATCATGCTTTTGAACAAAGACAAATGTTACAGACAAAAAAAAAAAAAAGAATAGTCTGTACAGCGTTAGGGTCAACTGGGCATTCTCGGGAATCCTTTTCTGTGTTTTTCAGCAAGTAGAGCACTTACCATATATGTTCATAATATTTACATACCATACCGTTCTTAGTTGTAAAAGCGCAGGGTCATATTGTCACACGCCTTGGAGGATTAGTGGGAAAGTTACTCACTTGTAGCTTGGTGCCTCCTTGTCTGTGCATGCACTGCAGAACAAAAGGAAATCCCCTTCAGTTCAAGAGATGCCAATGTCTCTGCATCCTAAAACTAATAGATTTGTTAATATTTTGGTCAGATTTCCCAAAAGAATACATTAATATTAAAAGGAATATTTTCAAAAGTACCTCGAAGATTTAGGAGCACAAATCCCACAAGTAAAGGATTTATGACCTCACATTGCATGGGTGACATTTTTCTTAGAAGCATCCTGGGAAGCTGCTCTCCTGCTTTCTTTGCACTGGGAACAGGGTCCGCTGCTGCTGGAGCAGGCTCTCCACATGCCTCAAGCACTCACACATTTCAGCATAACTAGAGGGGCAGTCAGGAAGATGTCCATCAGGTACCCATCAGTAGGGCCAGAGAGGGAGAAAAGCAGCCTTCCTCACCAATCCTGAAGTCTTTCTTCCACAGTGGTAAGAATCTTTTAATAGGTTTTTGCATGGACTTCACAGGAACTTGTCAAGATGTCACAGCAAATTTCTTGCAAATTCTGCAGCAGGTTTCTGCTTTAAAATAGCTTTAACCTTTCCTTCAGCTCTTCCTCCGTCACACTGACTGTTCAGGGTGAAAATAATAATTCCACAGTATAAGGGAAAAGTCAGGCTGTGTCCATAGTTATATTAAAGTTGTCACAGTCACTACCATTTTTATGATGTGTGTGTTTACAGCTTAGTCCACTACTGACAGACATCCTGTTTTGCAGTTAATGTTATTGCAAATGAGCTATAAAGATGACAGGAATTTACTACCAATTATCTGAACATCAAGTAATCAGTGTATCAATGTTTCTGTATCCATAAGAGTGTTAGGAGTTTTAGAGACTTAAAACTTAAATAGCTGTCCCTCTCTGAAAGTTTACAGCTGCTTTTGCTTTTATGGAAGCTTGGCAAAAAGCAAGTATCATCTTCCTCCTTTCTTTCCTTTCCCTTCTTCCCTGAGGGTGGTATTGCTTATCTACATTTCTTTCTTGGGTAGTTCTCTGGCAACCCCATTGTGATAAAAGATGAAAAGTGTCGAGAAAATTTCTCAGAGGAATTGCTTTAGCTTTCCTCACCCCCGAAAATAAAGAATTAAAACAACTGTAACTTCAATGAAGTTGACTGTGATGCTGCCAAATAGCAATTATTATCACAAGGCCATTAGTTGTTAGGACAATGAAATAGGTTTTGGATTAGTGTTACCCAAAACAGATTTAATGGAAAAAGCCACACCCTGTTAATGTCTCTGAATTTAAGGGATGCAAAAAAACAATGATAAGAGAGACCACACAATTCTGCACAGATCACAGTGTTCCAAAAGTTTAACAAATAAGGGCATTGCTGAGCAAATCCTGCTGGCAGTTCTCATAAGAGAAAGATGACTTCATTTATTATTTCACAGAACGACATTCTCTTATTCAAGTAATTAGTACTTGTGCTGGAGGACTCAGCTCATGATGTGATACTAAAAGTTTACATTTTTTCTCCACTAATTTCAGTTTTCAAGAAGATTAAAGAGGAAATTAGATGAACTTATCTTTAAAGATTTTAATGATTATCCCCTCTCATGAAAATTGTATTTTGTATGCTTTTTCATCCCACAAAAACATGTCCTTACGAAGACTTACAGCTATACAATGTACCCATATGATCATAAAGAGGCCACTTAGATACAGATTAATTTGCTATCTACTAATAAATACTAATCTACTCTCATTAGAACAAGAGCAGGGTGCCCATGTCTATTACAGGGTCAGGCCTTTAGAAATGGTGTTAACTGATGCCTGGAAGTTGTGTCACAGTCAGCGAGGCCTGAACTCTAGTCTGCATAGTAATCCGAGGTTCTCTGCTGGCGCTGTGTTAGTATTATAATAGTTTATTTTGAATAGTCTTATGTTGTACCTGTATTCCACATACATACATCTTTGTGTTTCCTCTAACCATGTAACCATATTTGTAAATGGGGTTGGAAATTCCTCCTAAGCATCTTGGCATCTCTTTTTTAAATCCAGTTTTCTATTATATCTTCATAAATTCTTTTTTGTATGTAATGGAGAAGCCCTTTTTAGGTGACCAGATCACCACAGAGGCAAGGAAAGATCTTTATTTATTTAATTTTCAGAAAGCACCTTGGCAAAATTGGTTAAAGGGCGATGATGCTTGGCTTGTTTTTACCCTCCTCTCCCAAATCAGGTGTTGGATGCATGATCTAGGGCTTCGTGCATGAATGGTCTGATTAAGGCCAATTCTTTGCTCCTATTTACATTNTTTAGGTGACCAGATCACCACAGAGGCAAGGAAAGATCTTTATTTATTTAATTTTCAGAAAGCACCTTGGCAAAATTGGTTAAAGGGCGATGATGCTTGGCTTGTTTTTACCCTCCTCTCCCAAATCAGGTGTTGGATGCATGATCTAGGGCTTCGTGCATGAATGGTCTGATGGGTTAAGGCCAATTCTTTGCTCCCATTTACATTGCATGGCTGGGATTTCACTTAATACATTAAAATGTACATTAAATTGAGGAGCACAGGAGGAATTTTGAATATATAGTCTCAAACTTTGTTTGTAACTAAAACCCTTACGCAGTGCAGAAAAGAAGTTCCAGAACAGTATGAATCAAACGGGTGGGAGAGAGGCAATGCGACACTAAACAGGAATCCCCTCTTCAGAACTAAGTAGCTGGAGAAAGAAAAGCCGGTTCTCAGGCAGCTCTGGAGCTGACAGAAGAGTCTTTGTAGCACTACAACCACCACCTCCTGCATGAGATATAACCTCAGAATGTTTCTGAATCATCTTTGGGATACAGAAAAGGCAAAGATTGATAAAGGGATGAATCAGTTTCCTCAGAGCTTTATGGGGAGCTTCTCTGGCCTTTTGTTTCACTAAGATTTTGTTCTGAGAGAATGCCCTAGTGACCAGAGAGACCTCACAGTTGCTGTTGCAAAAGGTTTAAAAGGAAAAAAAAAAAAAGAAAGAAAAAGAAAACTAACCAAACAAACCCCCTGGCATCTTTTAAAACCAAAAATTTATAAGCTGATTTACGGCAACATTCCAAAGGAAGAAAGACAGAGTACAAAAGGTCTGCTGCTGAATGGAAGCTTGTGGTCTCAAAATAAAGCTGGACCAATAGTAACTGGTTTGGAATACAAGAAATCATCCTGCATGCATGAATTTTTTTGGAGATAGACTTAAGTTTGCTTGGTTGCTTTTCTTTAAACAAATGTAACCATGTAGTTATACAGAACTTAAGATCTAACTAGGAGATAGAGTCATACAAAATTTTAATGAGATTTCTAGTGGAGTCATCTAAATAGATCCTAAATAGGTCAGCTCTAGGAGCTGGAATCCCCAGCCACCAAGTGTGAGTGTAAGGAACTGGGGAGCCATATGGGAGAGCAACCCTGAGCCCACAGCGTTAGAGGCACTTTCTCATCTTTATAGATAGCACAAGAAGCTGGTACTGTTATTGCATATCACACAAGTTATGAATGGAGGAATGTGACTGAATAGTGTTACACCTAAACGCTTTATGCAGATGCTAATTAACTTACATGATATCAACCATTACAAGTTTTGTAGGACAGGTCTATAAAGCCTTGCAATGTCTATCCATGTAGACTCAATATCTATCTATGGTGTTTGGAAGTACCATGAATCTTAATAATACAGGAATTAAATTTATGCCCTTTGTATAAATATAAAAGTCTATAATAGTTTTCAAGAGTTGCTTAGAGACTTTTGTTTCTTTTAAAAACTACAAGTTCCACTCAGGATGGACAGTTTTGATCTGGATGGAAGAGGATGAAGAAATGGGACCATTCCTGTTTTACATGAGTAGAAATGTTTCAGCAGTAGCACTATGGATTTGCCCAGGTAGAGGATATTGTCATTATTTTCACATGCTACCTAAATGCTGTTTTTCTTACTCTAATCATTACTCCAAAGTGTTTGGAAAATAAATAAAAAATAAATGTGAATCAGAAACACTAAGTAGAAACAGCCTTAGAAAAGTTACAAAAATTGTCAAAAAGTGAATAACATCCTTCTCAAAGCCCTATCTTTCAAACCTACATGTGAGAATAACCTTCAGCTTTTTTTCTCCTCCCTCCCCTCTTCCTGCCTTTCTCTGGCTGAAGTCCACATGGCAGAAATTTGACAGAAGAAGGAGTTCTTTGCAGAAACTCAGAATGAAGGATTGGTTTGATGGATGATCAAAATGGGATTTTTAATGGAAACCCTTACACTGAAAGTAAGGGTCAGCTATGTGGTATTCCTTGATACAGCTAATTACAACTGCAGCTTATCAAAAACTGTGGCTATTAAAAAGCTATTTGTTGTAATCAACTGTTTACCATTTACTATTGCCTTTTAAGACTGAGTTCACAAACACTAGCTGAATGTCTGTTGGATCACTTAGAATGACTGCTGCATATTGCTGCATTTTAATAATTTTCAAAGGCTGGTAGCCAACAGTGAAAAGTACAACCTTCCCATTTAGTAATACCCTGAGCACTATCTTCAGTTAACACATTTTGGAGCTAGGATAAAGCTGAAGATATTCACCGGCTGCTGAAATTTTTGAATATGATACTGGAAATTCAGTAGCACGTTTATTACCCAAACACTTCTGAATTGCACGTGGTGAAAGAGAAACAAGTACATATACCATATATATATTATATGGTTTTATGTTTACAGTAGGAGGAAAAAAATAAACAACAAAAAAAAAACATGTTGAGCTGCAGAGCCTTGCCAGAGACAATACCTTCAAGAGCCCTCCTTGCTGGCTTGGTGGGCAATCCCAGAGAAGCCATTCCCTGGGATGACTTTACTCCTTCATGCCCCTATTGACATTTCCAGTGCAGGCAGGCCTTCCGTGCTTCCACATAAATTATGTTCCTGATATTCTGAAAAAGTTTAACAATACTCCTACAGTTGAGCAGACTTATTTTTTTAGAATATATGCACGTTCATTTGGCATAGGAAAGAGGAGGAGGAAGTGGAAGAAAGGCTGGTCCTGTATGCCACATCCATAACTGGTGAACACCATATCGAACTGGGTGCAGAAACCCATCACTAATAACATTTTCACTGACTGCTGTGAAGAAGAGCATTAAGAAAAGAGAAAATGCAGGCTCAAAGCTCTGAATGCTATTTAGGAATTCTCCAGAGAGGAACAGAGAGAACCGGCATGAATAACTGCTAGCAACTTTCTCGTTAATTAAAATCTGACAAGCAGCTGGCAGCTGAAAGGGGGAGCTGTAGGTGGGGGAATCCTGTGGTTCACCACCACATTCCTCACATTCATAAAGGCTGTGGAATATATCACTGTAGGTCCGCCAGAAATGTCGATGGAAATGTGAATTAAAAGAAAGAGCTGTCTG
This sequence comes from Crypturellus undulatus, assembly GCA_013389825.1. Classification (NCBI taxonomy): domain Eukaryota; kingdom Metazoa; phylum Chordata; class Aves; order Tinamiformes; family Tinamidae; genus Crypturellus; species Crypturellus undulatus. Next base: position 521,510 of record VWPW01004614.1, on the reverse strand, counting down.
AAGTTGACAGAGATATTGGATGTGGCCCAGGTAATCGACGGGCTAAAATATATGAAAGTCTAGTGACAGGTATGAAGGAACTTCTTTAGAGAATATTTATTCTGATGGAAGGTAATATGGTTCAGGATATGCTGTAGTTTGCAAGACGAACCTCCCTAAGCACAAAATTCATTTTGGGGAAGAGATAGAATAAATTTCCTCTGTGCAGTTCCTCTGATCCCAAACATTGGATTAATGGTTTTGACCAAAGTGGATACACTATTCAGCATCTCTGAGAGAGCTTTGCTGGACTGAAGCACACTGCGGTCACTGCTGTGACATCTTTCATTAAAACTCTCATGATCTGAAATCAAGGACTTGCGCAAGTGGCTTCCAGGTTTAAAATGCCACCTTAGAAAAAGACTCACTTGCTGAAGGAAAATGTCCTTTATTTTCCACAGTATCTTCTGATTTGTCTTGGTGTATATAGTTAAACAAAATGCAATATTTTCCTCTTGGAGTCTTGCTTCTTTCACTGGTATCTCTTGGGTTTCTTTCCAAACTATCCCTCTCATACCTGGGCAAAGATTTGTAAAAAAGCGTATTTATTGCTTCATAGCTACCATGGTTTATGGCTGCATAGGATGCAATAGAACGTTATTTCATATCTAATTTCTTTTCTGTTTCAAGATACTAATTTAAAGGGCTTTAAAATGTATGGGAGGTATCTGGGAGGTCCGCAACAGAAGCCATTTTGTGAGCGGTAGTTAACTACAGTTTCCTTGCACTGAGTGTAGTGGGGAGCTGGTGAGTCATTATCACATAGAAATAGTTTTAAACCACACTAGACCATTGCTACAGACAGCTGGAATAGTTCACCCTGGAACAAACAAACAGAAATATATCATTTTGAACAATGATGTCTCTGGTATCAAAAGAAAGAGGCTCATAACTGTTCTGTCATAGCAGCCTTAAGTTCTTCCCCACTTACTGGCCTTCCTGCTATAAGCCCTGTCTGATTCCTCTATCTGAGGAGCACTGCTTCCTGGAAACTTGACTAAAGTTTTTTTTCATAGTACTTGCCTCCTTGCAAGTTAAATATAGTGAAGTTCTTAAGGTTTTCCTGTTCTTTGAGGTTTTTCTCTTTCTTCTCTTACTCAGTTGCTTATTAACATGTCTGACTACAGCTGTTTCTAGCTGAACGTTTTCATTCTCAACGTCCATGTCGTATTCGTGGAATGAAAAGCACTAATTGCCAGCGACCATCTCCTGACATCTAGCTTACTATTGTAGTTCCTTTCTTCAGTGACATAACTGGATGCTCTGGCTTTACTTCTGGGACCTTGAGTTCCTTTGTCTGTGTTCTGAAGAGACCTTGACTCCTCCACACACACATAAATATGCCTCATTGGGATAAATAATTTGTACAGCCAAACTTATTAAGAAAGGAAAAGAAATGGACAAAACTGAAGATTTTGTCTTAATAGTTTTGTTGGAAGCAGGCATTATCATCAGCTAGAGACTGGACCACTAAAAGGGGAAATCAGAAATATTTTGATTCTGTGCTCTACTAGAGATCTTTTAGTGATCTTGAAAAGTTTCCATCTTTTCTCTATGTAATTATGCAAGGTAATTATTTTGATAGTCTTTGTAAAAATCTTTTTAAATCTACTGCATAAGAGTTAATATACACTCAGAACAGAGCAAAATGTCCCTATTGTTATGTTCTATATAGAGTAGATGGTGTATCTGTATATTACCCAGTACTAGGTATTACTGTAAATGACAGAAGAGGTGTATAACACTGTGTTCCATAACAGCTGCTACTTAATCCTGAAAGAACAAATAAGGGTACAGTCATATTGTAATGATGAAGTCCCTACAACTAAAATAATTGAAGAATACTGTTCTTTCCAGGATGTATGACAAATTACCAAGTCAGTTATCTTTTCCAGAGTCCCTGAAAGGGGTAATTTTAAGGAAGACTACAGCTTTTAGTAATGTAGTGTTTAGAAAAATGATTCAGAATGAAAGTTCTTGAGGCTGAAATCCATGCAGAATTATGGCAAACCATGCTTCACTCTTCATCCTGTTCTTACTCAATTGGCTTCAATAAAAACGCTGGCAAAATAAGAACTGCTCCATTAGAGAAGAAGTCAAACTTCATTTAAGCTCAATGCACTGGTCAAAGAAGGACTTTGTCCAGTGAAGCAACAAGACGGTATGGTACACGGTACATGGTACACTCTACCATGTAATTCAGACTACTGAATTAAATCACAAATTTTCTGTATTATGAACATTTCCAGAAGTTGTGTATTGTTTCTCAGTTCCTTGTCAGTGAAGCACTGAACTATGTCCAGCTGCAAAAATCTTCATTTCTGCCATGAGGTCAATCCCTATTGAGCTTGAATAAAATAAACTTGTTTCTGATTTAGCTTTGTGGTGGCAGATCCTCCAGAAGACTTGTCTGCTGTACTGATTTATAGAGATTTACCCTCTCCATGAAATCTAGATCTGAGACATACTTAAAAAGGAAGTTCTATTCTCATGCAGCCAAGCTCTTGATTATAAAATAAGATGGGCATTTATAAAAGAAACATATACTATCAATAAGATCTATAATATGGTCATTATGAATCTCTTTTTCAACTCTTTCAAGATAATTTTCTTTCATAGTTTCTCAAATACTCTCTTTGAATATGAAAATCTGTACTTCCCCTTCTCTTTCTTATTTATATATTGGAGGAAGGACATCTCTTTGTTTCTCAGTGTAAATGAAATTTCAAATAATTTCTTAAGCAACCTATATTTATATATACACACACACATATATATATAAGCACACTTCCAAGGAACAGTTTGAAAGGTCATACTCTCTTCCCTGTCACTTGTTTTCTAAAGGAAACTCTGGGAAAATTTAGCTGATATTTTCCCATATACCTATATTACTGGAGCTCATATTTTTCTTTAAACATTTATTACTGCTCTGTGTGTGGCATAAACAGATAAAAACGCTCAATTAGAAAGTATTACACAACCACTTTTGTGAGATATGTGGTTTCTGCTGAATTGAAGAGCAGCCAAAAAAAGACCGACCAGAATTATTATTCATTCTGATTTTTCTGGATTTACTCAGTAAAAGAGCGTGTCAGCCTTTGCTGTTTCCTGTAAATATACATACATATGTGCATTTATGTTGAAATAGCGATACTATGCTGGACTGACTTAGTGTAATACTCTGCATTGCTTTTCTCATTCTATAAACCAATATTTAGTTCCCTGCCAATGAATCCAACGAAAAAATCCTAATGGAGAGCAGTGGAGTCCTTTTGAGTACTGAAGAGGCTAAGGTCAACATTCCAGTGAAGTGTTAGAGCCAGAAAACAACACCTCCACACCAGACCATCCCCCTGTATCATTTCAGCTCCTTAACCCAGTACTCAGTTTCCACTGTCCGACCCATCTCTTTTTCAAGCCCACGTGCAATCCTGTTTCACTTTTTGAGGGGTTAAACATCACCATACCACTGCATCCTCCTCCAAATTCATTCAAAACACTTCTGGTTGGTAGGATCATATCTGTGACCTGGCAAACTGGCTGTACTCTTTCCTTTGCATTCTTCTATTAAGTCTTTTCCCATTACTGTATCAAAAATAAGCTCCTTATCTTTGCTTGTAAAATCTTACAGCATTTATCTCCGCTATGTCTACTACATGTTCTAGCAATGCTATTTGCTCCCATCTCTCTCCGTGCCTGTAACGCTTGACTTGACCTCATATCTATCTACTCCAAGCGCAAGCACCTTCCTGCCATCCCAGCTGCATAGACGAACCCTGGGGCAGAATCCCGAGAGCCATACCCTGTCTTGTTTGAAGATAAGGCTGCTTTGCTTCCACAGATTATTCCCATCCATCTGTGGTTAAACATACGACATACCGTGATTTCTCTCTCCTTATGGTGAGTTCTCCGGAATGAGGCTTGTATGAGTAGTCAAGCTTGAATCTTGCCTCTGTGCCTTATGGACTGTGGGTATTTCTCTCCTCATCTGCACACAAGGGAAAAAGGAGGAGAAGCAAAGCTGGCACACAGCTGGCACACAACGGCATCAGGTGCCCGTAGTGGTAGTCAGTGTGACTCCACTGGTATTCACTTCCAGGAAGCTAAGGATTAACTCTGTGACCTGCATAATTTGCAATTGCAGAAAATTTACTCAGCAAATGCAGAGAGGAAAGGAAAAGAGAAGTTGAAGGACAGTTTGATTTGGAAAGGAATAAACAAACTATCATTTGCATACTTGTTTTTCAAAAAAAAAGGTCCTTTCTCCCTCCTTTCCTTATTAAAAATAGTACAAGGGGACAGCATACGCCCTATGACATTTTCCTATAACATCTTTCTTTAACTCTAGTCTTTTTCACGTGGAGACGATAAAAAGTCTTCAAGTAAACAACGTTCAAGCAGGCCTCCTAAAAAAAAGTTTCAGTGAATTCTAACCAGTGCATCAATTCAAGTATCTGTAATCATTTAACCTCTTTTGGTTACGTATTTAATTCAGGGCATGGTATTTTATATGTATTTTATACAGTTCTGATTGATAGCTGACTATTCCCAGATCCTATATTCACTCCATGAGAAGATTAATTACAGTTGGGTAAGTAGGTATAATATCTGATGATATATTTGATCATCAGATCGTGATCATCAGATCATGAATGCCTTCTGCTTCCCAAACAATTCCTATTTCTGCTGTACTCAAAAGATGTTAAGAAAATAATCTCTTTGCCAGAATTTCTCAAAATTTTACATCATAAAGCTGTATTGAGTATAGAGAAATATGGGATTTCTGGAATGCTGCCTTTTTTGACTCTGTATATTTCAGTGGTCAAAGTTATGCAAGCATTTTCTAAAATGGTGCCACATGTCCTCATAGTGGAACAAGCATACCTTATGGTTTTATCATCAGATACTGAAATAGCCTTAAACATCACAGTGAGAGAGCTCAATGGGTGGTCTAAAACTCCTTTTTCTACTTCTTGCAGCAAAAAAATAAAGTATCAAGTCATTGCAGAAGAGAGAAATGTGTGGCTATAAGATCAGATAATTACAGTAGATTTTATACTGATAAGGTCAGCAATCCTTGCCCTTTTTAGCTTTACATGATTAATTTTTTTAATCTGCAATTTAGAGTTTGAAGAAGTGGGTGGCCAATTAATTTGTTGTTCAGCTTTTCACAATTAGTTTAATGATATACTAGGGATATTCAAAGCCTTGGAACCTTTATACTCTTATTGTTGGAAGCAAAGGATGGCTTTCCTTCACCTACAACTGCACTTAAACACCCACTGCAAGTTACCTCTGATAAGACAACAAAGATTATTTTTGCACTGAATGTGTGAAATTTTTAGCATTTTTTTTTTCAGTGAATGACATCAGAATTTTGAAAACTCAAAACATTAAACAAATCAATCTTATTTTTTGTAGAGCAATGTTGTTTAAATTTTAAGTGATGTGGGCAATCAAAACAAAGCAAAAAAACAAAAGTACAGTTTTGCTTCTCTTCTTTCTCTTTCCCTTGCTGGGACTAGCACAGTATCTTCAGGGATGGACTGCAAATGCTACAGCAAATGTAGAAAAAATATATTAAAAAAGTTCAAATGTACCTTTGGCATTTTAAACACTTGAAAGCACTCTTTGCGATGCCTTTTGTGGACTTTCTCTCCCTACCAAAACTAAAATTTTGGTTCTAAGAAGTCACTTGACAGTGACCCTTTTCAAACTTTCAAATAAAACATGTAACTTTATTTGCAGTTCCTGAGGCAACCGCTGTAAATGGAAGTAACACAGAGAATTGCTGTAAGTTTACTGTTATGTCACTATGGTGTCCATATATAAAAGCAAACTACTGTTTTCTCTGGAGCTGTGATAAATACATTTTAAGGCACCCAGTTGCTAAGGGCTCTGACTGCTTTCAGGACAGAACATGAGAACGTGGTTTGCCGGTGATTGGGAAAGAGGCCCAAAGAGCTGGGCCTGCCCCACGCCAGCATCCCGCAGCGCAGACTGTGCCCACAGCTTCTGTGGGAGGAAAAGGAAGGATCTGCTCTGCCCAGCGCAGTGTCCAGGCTCCCTCGTGCTGTGCAGAGCAGCCGGTGGCGCGGGGCAGGTGACCTGCAAGTTCAGGTGCCTCCTTCCGCCTTGTCCCATGTCAGTCCTTGTGGGACTGGCAGCTCTAGCGGCCACCGCTCTGTTCATTCAGCATGCAGCAGGCAAGGGGGGACAAAGATCCTCGGGTTATCATAATAAAGCTCCTATTAATCATATATAGCCTCTAATACGTGCATCTGTTGGCGAGTAGTGTGGGATCAGGAGAAAAATTAAAAGGTGCTACTTAAAAGCTTGGATTTTGAAAGGATTGCAAGACTATCAAGGATTTCTGCCTCCTTACTAGCTCTCCTCTACACGTTTTTAAAAGTAGGAAACACCAGGATCCTTTCAAAAGGACTTTAAAAATTAGAAGATAACTAATAAAATATTACTTTTGATTTCCCACCTTAGGCTTTTTTTTTTTTAGAAATGTAGATGGACAAGCAAGAGGTCGCACTGTGATAACCATGAGAAGTAAAAGATATGGCACAAGATACGTCTGCCCTTGACTGCTTATAGGATAGATTTCTCTCTTCTTCTTAACATAAATTATTCAAAGATGAGCTAAGGTACAGAGAACTTCATGCAGATATGGCTGGTATCTGGTAATTCTTGACTTGAGGATCTTGCAAACTCAACAAAATTAGAACAGCCTGTGGGTTGTTTTTGCTTTTGCAGTAGGACAGGTTAACTCTTAATAGGTGCAATATTAATGAGGATGGAGATTAATTTTAAGCCATCGTTTCTGCATGTTGATTCCTGGGATAATGCAGTCCATTTGGCCTTGGAGAGTCCCTATTTCCCCTTGGACAAAGTAATGGAGAAAGTTCCACTGAAGACCATTAAATCCAAAGGCACCTCTATGTCAGAAATCCTCTGAGTCACAAATCACTGGTGGCTGAAAAGCCAATCCAAGGAAGAGTCATAATATCCTTGCCTTAGCTTTAGTTACTTTCCTGAGACTTTGCAAACAGCTGCTGCCAAGAGAGGGATCTGCTTTAGATGAGTTTGGAGCATCTTTATTTTGTGGCTTCTGTTGATAACTTGAGCCCCTCCGAGTCACATTTTTAATCAATATCCTCTGCAATACAGTGTTTCCAACAAGGCTTGAAGCAGACATTCTCTTCTGAGTCAAGTCAGGACAGTGGAAGAGATTCATGTCCTTAACTGCCCCAAACTTTACCTCCTCTTATTCCTCAACAGCCTTCCAGTAGAGCAGTTTGTATGTGAGACCTAATTCACTGTAGGCAAGAAAATCAGATGGATTAGTTTAAAGCGAGGAAAGAGGGGAGAGGAACTGCCAGCAGAAGTTTAGTGTCAAGAAGCTGAGAGGAAAGCCTAGTGTATTAGCACATGAGGTTTCAGAAGAGGCCACTTGTTTGCACAGTTATTCTCAGGTCCTTGCGGATAAATGTGTACTGTCAGCACGATACACATGCTTTTCATGCTGCAATCTGGAACAGGCTTTATATTTGTTATACCATTCTCTGAGTCAGACATTTAGAATTTTCTTCCTCATTTGTTCTCTCTTCAGTCCTCAAAAATATACTAATGGCCAATTATCCTAATTCCTTCCCGGAGGAAAAAAAAAAATCCTTTGGCCCTAGTATTTAGAAATTTTTAATATTTCTAGCATTCTGTATGGGAAGATTAAAAAAAAATAGGTGTAGAACTCACATATATACCTGGTAAATGCAGTTATCATTATCTGTTAATGGCGTCTGTTAATTATTTTCTCAAAAAATTAAAGTTATTAATGCACCCATGTTTCTTCATACAGTCACATCACAATAAGACAGGAAGAACTGAAAAGCAAGTAGCTATTTTGTAATCAAAAATTGCCCCTAAAGACCTCAGCAGATGCGAGCATGGGTTTGTATGATAGCTATTAGCTTCAACTGCAGAACCCTGAAGATTCTACTTCGTAGCCATTCCCCTTGCTTTTACTGACTTCTCAACGACGACTTAGTTAGTTCTTCATGGTATGTAGTTTCATAAGATATAGCTCTAATCAGTCAGGCAAGTATTTGTACAGAAACTTGGTGCTAGCCTAGAATTTTAGCATTTTCTGCTGAAATTGAGATTTCATTTAAGAGTAACCCGTTGCCAAGGTTAGTTTGATAAACTTTCAATGAAGAACACAAGCACTTCCCCTTTCCAACAGGTGCATTGTACTTTTTCCTGGTTCTTTTGGATGACTGCCATCTTTATCTTTAAATAGGATTTCCACTTTGGTAAATCAGGTGAAATTCTAAAAGTACATTTGTTTAATAGTAACTTTTCTAGTATTTCTTTCTCAATAATTACCAGAATATTATCCCAGGGTATCTATATGTAGTTTCTTAATAACACTGGGATATTTAAAGAATTCTACCACCAGCTCTAAGGTTTCACTTTATAAGTATTGAAGACATTGCAGAGTCTTATTGCTATACACGTGTTGTAATACATTGTTAAGGAGTAAAAGAAGGAAAAGAACATTATTTTTATGCAGTCACTTCTAAGCTATAATCTGAAGTTAGAAGTAATGAATGACTTAGTAATTAGTTCCTGCAAAGTGCATTTCTACAGATGTTCCACATGTGAGCAAGAAATTTGCCTTTGCATCTGGGTGACAAAGAAGAGCTCTATGTACACACCCTGGTTATGCAAAACATAATTGCAGCCTCAGCAGCCTTTCCAACAGCACTGCGCACAGCTGAATTTCTCTTCTATTTGGGACATCCAATTCTGTATGTGGTTTTTCACATCACCTTAATTTTGCTGGAAAACCCAGCAGAAGGAAGAGCGCGTGCCCGCTTTCATGTTGTCACCACGGCCAGGCCTGTGACTCCCCTGTCAGAGGACACATAACTCTGCAGCGTTTCCGCAGCCGCTTCCCAGCCTCCCAGGGCAGTTTGCTGAGCGCTCTGTGGACTCCATGAGCTGCAGGGAGGCCACTCAGAACCAGTGAAGTCGCTGCCATCTGGGTGAATCTGAAGTGCAGTGCAAAGCTTTGGAGAAGATAAGTTCACCAATGACTGCAATATCTAAGAAATGATTGCACCACAAAATGATCCCATCTAGCATGTAGGACAAGAAACAAGGAGGTAAAATTAAGCTTAATTGAGAAAGCAGAAGAAATTCAGTCCTGACTAAAAAAGCACCCACTACATGTGCTTATCAAAGATGAGGACTCTTAAAAGAGACAAAGAGTTCCCCAGTAACCAGAAAAGAATTCTATGTTTTTCCTGTAACTACAACATTGCCAGGCACCCTATTGTATTTCTGTGAAGTGGGAAGGGGTTTGCAGTTCCCTATGTCATACAGGATTACTTAAAAAAAAATAATCTACCTCTGACACCTGCTTTTTAGGCACTTTTCACAGGCTTACAATCTTCAGTTGTAAATGTTTCTCACTTAGTACAGTTAGTGCATAATCTCATAACAATGTAAAATATTAGTATTTAAGTATAGCAAGCTAATCACTCTAAAACTGAGGGATGTGATATAAGTGAACCCTTCTGATAGTTATAGTGGTCACTAATTGTTGGTAATTGCAGATACTTTTTAGATTTAAGACCACTTTTTTTGCTAGAAGAACCAAAAAAAGAAAAAAAATCCACTTTAAATATGTCAGCGGAAGCTATACTAAATTCCCTCAGTTGGAAATCTCTTTTCATATTTGGTGTGTAAAGTTGCTTATACTTATACCATTTGCAACATTTGAATTTTTCTTATGCTTTACACCTCTAACTAAGGACACCAGAATACTTGCACATTATAATCAAGCTTCAAAGCCTTCAGTGAGGCATTATTTCATGGAGAATTCAGCTGCCTATATTCTTCTTTTCAGAAAGATATTTTTATTTTCAGTGTTTAATAATGGATCTACTCAAGTGCTGATGAAATCTCTGTAAATTGTATCTGGACAACACTCAGGGTCTGGCAGATTTTTTTATATGTTTAAGAACTTTCACCTCTTGCAGCAACTGAAAAGACTGACCAGGAAGGATGATACTTGTGTTCAGAATGAAAACTTGAAATTTTAAACATGTTCTTGCAAACTGGTGAGTGTTCTTTTAGAGGGGAAAAAACACCTTTGAAAATTAAAGGCAAAAATTAACTTCTCTGAAATTTGTTTGTTTAATTTTAAAGCTCTTTTAATGGATGTTCCTATAAACAGGAAAGACTTATTCTGTGTTTTGAATTATTATTCCCATATTTAATACTCTACAGTTCTTCAGATTAAAATGCATTGCTCAGCCTACAGGAAGGTCTTACTTCTTGATCTGGTTCAGTTGTTCCCCATTATTTATTCTCCATTGTGGATCGAGAGTTTACTATCAATTATATATTAGTTCTTGCTACGCTGTTTAAATTGTGCATTGGAAAGTCACCCGGAAAGGGTTCTGATTAACCTAAAAATACAAGTAACACTAATATTCATCAAATCCAATAAACCAGCTAAGAAAGAAAAGCCCGCTAAACAAAAACAGCCTCAAGTAGAAAAGAAGAAGTTTTCAAGAGATCTATCATACTAAAGGAAAATGTTTCAGTTGCATTCATATGCCAGCGCAAAATTGAACTTGCAAATTCAGTTGTGTTACTTCAGCTGGTATTAAACTGCTGACACCATTAGTTACATCTTTGTTCCTGGAGGAGCTCATCAAAGGCTTCACTATAAATCTAGTCCAAGAAAATGTTTTGCTTACGCAGACACCCTCATTGCAAAACTCCTGAAACGATTTGGTGTCTACGTCCTGAGACAGCAACTCGGAAGGAAGGAAAAGAGCCTTTCTCTAGGGAACACCCTAAATGAATGTACAAAAGTCTTGCCCTATAGAAAATACAGGTTCGGATAACTGCCAGTTCCAACACTACCTACATATAACAGATGAACTTGGGAGATAGCTTCTTAGTTATGCTGGTACACTCTGCTTAAACTGCTGGCTCTCTCTCGTGTGGGTGTTCCTGAATCTCTTGTTTATACACATAATATTTAGGAAAGCTGTGTCTTCCCAAGGGCCTAATTTCAGTAACAGGGGTCAATGGTGATTGAAGTCAATGGGATTTCAAAACATGCTTAAAGATAAACACATGCTTCGGTACATTGCTCAATCAGGGCCAGAATGAATGGTGCTGTTCAGCATTCTAATCAATAAGCCCTCAAGGAGCTTTTTTTGAGATATGTAATATCTGATTACGGTCTTTCTCCACCCTCTGTCTTATGAGTCTGTAAAATCCCTGCTATTTGTCCTTTTGTTTTAAGAGTAGGTTTTTAGCTGAAAGCTTGATCTGCTGATCTGAGAAAAATAGTCCGAGGTATTTAATAGCCAGAATTGAATATCCACTCTATTTTATTTACAGCTCACATTTGGCCTTTCAAAGCCCTCATCATTTCCAGAACTTCTTGCATTTTCTGCTCCATGAATTCTTAATGAGTTCCAGTTGAAAGTGCTGCAGATCCGCATTTGGATCATAAAACCCCCTGAAAGGTACCGTATGGCTTCCCCCAAACTTCCACACCATCCTACTGCTATAACCTCCCTCCCTTTTTGCTAAATACTAGCATTTTCACCAGCAGCCAGGCTGCCCCACTATGTTTTTAAATCCTTTTAATCCTCTTTATAGTAACAGAAACATTTGAGATTGATCTTTGAAGGCTTTGTAGAGTGTGGAACACCTGCAGCTTAAAGCTTTGTGCTAGCAAACAGCCTACATGAGCCTAAGGCCTCCTGGCACATAAGGATGCCCTCGCAGGGCCATGTTCAAGTAGAGACCCCAGACCTCTTATTTCTGTGAGCAAATCTGCTTCATCAAATGGCATACGACCCTTCTGCTTCCCCAATAACCAAATATATCATCTCACACACATCACTGAAAATCATTCCTTGCAAAGGCTGAACATTGAGTGCATGGATGCCCATCTCACACAGCACAGCCTGCTACTTTCTCCAGTACATAAATATCCTTTCTGCTCTGCACATGTCAAAGCTTGGCCGACTTCAGCTAAAAGATCTACCTGGTTTCTATCTGCGCCTGTAAGGAAGCGCTCACTAAAAGCCTCAAATGCCTGGGACTTTGGAGATGATTATTTTAGAAATTACTCTAAAAAAACATGTTTACAAACATGCAGTCAGAATGACTGTGATAAGAGTTAAAGGTTTCAGAAACTCTTAAAGCCTTTTAAGAAATGACACTAGAAGAGATGTAACCTTACATTTCTTTATCACTTTTGAAGGACTTACCGGTGGTGTTTTATCTCTACACTCATCTTTCGTTTTCAAAGGACTCTGTCATTCCAAACCACGAATCTCTTAACGTTCAAACTCAGAAATGATTCTGGTGAGGTGGAAAGGGGAGACAGCCAAGATATGATGAAAAGCAACCTGTACTGCAATATATAAAACCTACAATTACAGGAGGAAATCCACACTGGCATCTTATAGGCAGTAAAGAAGGTAATTTAGTGAAGAGAACAGGAAAGGAGGTCACACAGGAATTTGGGAAGACTGAAAGCTCACACGGGAGGCAACAGTGTAGGAACTGCACTCTCACTCTCTCCAAGTTTCTGTGCTTGCTCTGATTGTTTAATAAGCACAACTTGCAGATTTCTCTGGCATGTCTTTCTTCATCTCCAAATCAGTAGTAAGAGTAATTTTTATTTCTTGGGAATACTGTAACGTTCAATTAATCATGCACATTCATAAAATGCTATGAGATTCCCAGAGGAGGAGAACTACAGAAGTATAAAATGCAATCAGGACAAATGCTACTAGCATGGGGTTAAATCCCAAACTAGTACAAACTGGTGGGGCTCTAATCAAGGGAAAAAAAGCTGTCTGTTTTATGTATTGCTGGCAAGAATGACATTACTTATCCTAGGAAGAGCAAAAGGACATCACATAGGAAGGCAATAAAGAATTTCAGCTGGTTGTCAGTGTTCGCTTCTCAACTTTGAAAAATGTAGGAGTCAGAAGTTCCCAAACTGATAAAGCTCACCCTCAAAATTAATTTTCATTATAAGCTGAGACTGCTTAGAAGATGATTTTTTTTAGTGAGAAACAGCCATAAAATGCCAACTTTATTTGACCTCTTAAACTCCCATTTCACTAACACATGATTAATAATAAATAATAATTTAATTCATAAAGTACTCTTAAACTCCCACTAAACTCTTTTAATGAATCTTTGCTGGCTTGAAACTACTTTTGACAGGAAATACTGCATAGCTTGAAATAAAATGGAAAACGGAAAACTAATAAAACATCAGGCTATATTTTGCTTTTATTTACACTGGTAAGAATATGGATTTGCACTCCTAATCCACCTTTACACTAACCTACCATCTTCTCCCCCTCTTCTTTTTTCTTGATAGATGCTGCAGTTTTATCTTTTTGGCTCCAAAAATTTGCACTAAAACCAATTTACAGATGACAAAAATAGGTTTTAATTTACATTTTTCTAGACACCAAGAAAGATTTTATTCCTCCTGTGACTGATCCCCATGCATTTGTTTGCAGAAAATGGGGTGATCTGCTCATTTTTGCACTTCCAAGATTTGGTGTCAGCGACTGTGTCCTTCTGCTCTTCTTTTGCTTCCCTCTGGAAAGGTTTCCAAGTATCCATCTGGGAAGCCAGAGATTACCCAGCAAACTGCATCCAAGCTTTTCAATCCAGGACTGTGCAAGGCGATCTGAGTTCATTTTTAAGAAATAGCCGAGTTATGTAGTGAGTATTGATATTCTCACTTCATGCTTTGTTTTATCTAAAGGAGTGTGAGGGTTTTTTCTTTTGTTTCATTTTATTTTGTTTTGTTTTAACTCAGAATCTTGGATATCTGCAGTCATGTACTTTATGCACTTGAGTTTTGGAATGTCTTTTTGTCCCAATGGTGATATAGCAAAAGACTCGGACACTCATATGAAATTACCACAACACAGTACAAAGCTTTTGTTTTGAGACTGTTCAAGGAAAATGACCTCCCTCTCTACTTCCAAACTTCGATCTGATCAATCTCATTGCTGATGAAATCTTATTTTCTGGTGAGAAAAACATAAATAGAAAAATTTCAGTTAGATCTAACTGAAACAGAACCAGCAAGTATAACCATAAGGATGAGATGACTGGGGCTAAGATATTTAGATGAGGCATTTAACTTGCTTTCCTTCTACCTATATGTGTTACAAGTAATGCTGCAAATATACACCCATGCTAAGAAATGACTGATGTTCTGTTCAGGGAAATCTAAAAATCTCTTGCTTTGGATTATCTTGAGGAATGTGCACACATGCTTATATAAATAAAAGGGTACTTTTGAAAGTATAGCTCAGTTCTGAGCGGCGGCTTTTTAACAAATTTTTTCTACAGTTGCTATGGAGTCTCTGCCGAATTGTATACCATTGAGTTCGGGTCACTGGAGCTGCTGCCCCACATGGTCTCGTCATCTCAAAGAGCTATTGTACGAAGTTGGCATCTGTGAATGGCAATGAGAAATGAGATGAAGATAGATTTATTTCACTGTGATTTTATTTCTCATATTTTCTTGCTGAAGTAGTGCATTGGTGGTAGATCTGCGACTGGAAGGTAATATGATATCAATGAAAAGAAGTACCCAAATCCGAAAATAATCTTATCTTTTTAATGAACTGTATTCATGGTTCAGTTTAGGAAACAAACTGGAATACAGCAATGCATATCAGAAGAGGTAATACACCTTTCCTAGTAATCTTAATTATGAACCAAAAACTAAAGTCTCCCCAAATTCAGAGAAAATTCAGATCATAGACTAAATTTCAGGACAGGAGTCCTTCCAGTGATGCAGTAATATATATAAAAAAAGCAGTTATATTTCCCTAGGGAGTACTCACGTATGTTTTGAACTCACAGCTTTGATATTCAAGCAGTGAGAAGGTAGGTAAACTTGATCTTGCCAATATTATAAATAGAAAAAAAATATTTACCTCCGCCTCATCCCTAGAAATTAAGTAGAACAGGAAAAATAGGTGATAGTAATGTTTCTGTGCTCTTCCTGTTTTCTGAGGCTCCAAAGATCTCATAATTTAACCAAATTCGTCTCCAACTGAAATTACTAGTCTTCCATATTTAGAACATTTATGCTTACATTTTTTATATAGTCCCTTTAAGGATCTGCCAGCTTCCTAAGCTCTTTTTCTTTAGATTTCTTTTTCTGCATCTGCAGTTCTGACTGCATTTATTTTACAAGTGAAACAAAATTCTTAATCAATCTAAGCAAGGGCAACCTTTAGGTTAACCATGTTCTCAGCTGGGCATATAAGAATATTTGTACACATGTTTCAAAACACCATTATCAGGCAGGCAAGATACCTTGTATCTGGTATTATAGTGAACTCATATTATGTTCCTAGCTAAGATCATGGGAAATATTCACGATAAAACCACACTACAAATACAGAAACTTAAATAATGGTCATTGAAAAGTTTGCCAACGTTCATGAATCTTTTGAGCCAACCTAGGTCTATTGTGAAATGAATACAAGACATGATCTTGTATTGAAACCAGGTGGGACACAGAGGTTTTTGTTATTTGGGGATCACTAGAGTTGAAACTTGAAGCTGAAATCAAAGACTGGAACCCAAAACTGATCAAAGTGAAGAAAATCTTCTTGATATAACCAATGAGAAATTATAAATTTTCCATCTTTTTTTAATTGAAATAATCAAGGCATGTATACCAGGCTCTGAATCATATGATATGATTACGTACATGTTTTTGGAGTATACTTTGAAGGTAGGCCCTGTAGGGAAACACTAGTAACTGACACACATTTCATACATTTAGAGGTTACATCTATCAGTGAAGGACATGTGTCCTCTGGTATCTACTGGATAAAATTGACAGTCCAAAAGTCCCAAAGTCTACGCTGTCATCATCAGAGAGAACTATAGGTTGTTATTGTTCTTAGAGAAAAGAATAATTAAAGTTTTTTGGGGGGCTGTTTTTGCCATCCCTATGAAACCCTGTACACTCAAAGTGCCCTAAAAGTAGGACTTGTTGGTATCCATAAATCTGTAACGTTATGATTTGGGTTTGTATCAAATTATATAAGGTGCAAAAAGCAAAGAGACTTTTTTTTTCAGTTGGAGACCTCTAAATATGCAATCCATAAGCCTTGACTCTGGTAGAAATGTCATATTAGAAAACTTTGTTTCAATTTCCTGTTTGCAAAATAGGTTCTATGATAGGAAATTTTGTAAGGCATTTTAAGGTTTTCCCCAAAAAGATGAGCACCGTAAAAGATAATATATAGTACAAAAATATAAAACACAAAATCAACAGTTTCTAAGTTAGATACTCACTCAGATACTCTTTATTTGGAATAAGAGAAGGAAGGAAAGCTTCCATGCAAATGTTTTTGACTTTCTTGACAGCCAAAACTTGTGAGAACAAGTTTTTTTACAAAGGATATGTGAACAGCAAACAATCCAAAAATCAGCCAACATCTTCTGAAGTGGCTTCATTTTTAAAGGCAAGCTAGTATATGAATGAGGAGCTGAAGAAGATTTGAAGTTGCAAACTGTTTCCACTAGAAATTATGTCCTTTCAGCAGCTCTTACAATGATCAAGGAGAGCATTGAATATATCTCCAAACAGTAATTGTTGCACATTTTAGCAACACAAGTGGGGGCAAGGCCAAAATAAAGCCCACTAATTTTTCAGTGCCATGAAACTCTGAAGTGGAGAATCTAGGAAACAACTTTCTTTCATTGCCATGAAAGCAAACACATGAGAGAAATCTATTTGGATCTTTTCCTACCACACACAGCTAAAGACAAAAAATCTGGGAAAGAATTTGTTTAACTGATTTATTTTAATTTTTATGACATGATTCAAGTGTGTGTGAACAGTACTGAATTCAAACATTGCTGGTGAGGGCAAAGACCCTGGCAATACAGTTTTCCAGCGCTGCCTCCTGGGTATTTTGCAGATCTGCCTGACTGTCAGAAGGGAGGCAAATCCTTCAAATTCATTTCACACAAGCATTCAATAAGCGAGCAGGTGATCCATATTTAGCTACACATCTTGTCCTTTATAGTGCGCAAAAAAGGTTCAAATCAAAGATTGTCCTCGCCTCCTGGTGTATTTTTTTTCCTTATTTTTTTCTTAAATGCTCTTTTCTGGATCCATCCTTCTCTAAAACGTATGTTTTCAGATCAGCAGCTCTGGTTCATGTCCATCTCTTTGCACAGTGATCTTTCTTACCTAACAGGATGAAAACAAAGAACTTGCCAATACAGAATGATCAAAGCTAGTGGAAAACATTTGTTTCCAATATCATTTGCGAAGAGATTTCCTCAGGCTCCCTCTATAACAAACAGAGATACGAGGTGAGATTGGCTTGATTGATTTAAATGGAGGTAATCAAATCGAAGCAATTAATAGAGCTAATAAGGTTTACTTACTACATGGGTTGGAGCTTCATGTTCAGCTGATATGCTGAAGTCATAGGAATGAGTTTGCATTTGCAGCTTTGCAACTTAACGTATGCTGTGATTCAAGTGGTTTTCTGGATCCAAAGGGGAGCATTGTGGTAGCCGGTATCTCTGTTTTCTCTCAGAGGGGCTACCTAAGGGGAGTTTAGGTGCTACCAGGTACCTTTGGACAGTGCCAGGTCCTCCTGCATGCATAGAAGGACTGGGAGGGAGAAGGGAGTGAGGGAATCCACATAATGCTGATACTGCGTCTCAGCCATCTCAGCAACTCAAGCCCCGTGTACACGACTGTCTGAAGTGAGTGCTCAAAGGATTTGGTGTCTCATTAGTATTGGCAGATGTGTAAGGAACTGAGAAAGCAGCAACTTTCACTTGTATTATTTTGCTGAGCTGCTTCTGGAGCAGCTTCTTTATGGTTTCCAGCAGTTTCTGTCTGCCCCAACTTCCCCTCATATCCCGTGCCCAAATCATTTCGTTCCACACTCTTCTCCTGCCTCCTCCCTTGTGCCAGATGGGCAACGGGTAAAAGGCTGAGCTTGGACTGGGAGAACAAGATGAAGGAAAGGATGCCTGGAGGCAGAAGGTGGAAATTTAAGATTAAAATAAAAAAAGTAATCCCATAAACTGATTACTATTTTCTGAGCCCTTCTAGAAATCCAGAAGAGAAATGAAAAGTGTCAGTATAAAAAAATCACTATCTTAAGCCATTCTTGCAAAGGACTGATTAATTTTTTATCATGTGGTGTTATCAATGCTGTCAGTGCACCAGCTACAGGTTCCAGCTGCTTCTGCCACCCAGCTTCCCCAAATGGAGGATGATTTTCAGGGTTTTATCCTTAGGATTGGGGGTTTTTAGCAAAGACTGCTCGTGCTCGCAAGCCAGAGCAACTGCTCCCCCCTTCACCAGCCATGAGGCTTCAGTCACACTTAGTGCATGGCCAAGGGAAGAGGAAAGTTCAGGACAGTGACTCTGTTTTGCTGGACAACAAAAGTACTAATAAGCTGGACAAAGAGCACAGAGGGATTAAAGAAAAGCTTCAGATTCAAAGCAAATATTTTTATTTGAATTTTCAAATGAATGTACTTTTACTGCATTCCTTCCCTTCTGGGCTCACTTTCCATAAACATGCTAGTGAATGAACTTTATAAACAGGAATACTTACTAAAAACTAATTTTAGAGGCTGAGTTCTCAAATACTCTCCAAAAGCAAAGTCCAAACCAAACTTTAATATAAATTTTACATGTGGAGATACCATTTGGGCATGCTCGGCCCACCTAGAACTGCTTCTGTTGAGACAGCTGAAGTAATGCCTCCTTCACCATCATCCCCATCATTGCTCCCTGTCACTTCTTCTAAAGGAAACCCCTCCAGAGCTCTTCCAGCTTAGCTACAACATCATTTATATGAAATGATCTTTGCTTAAAAATAATGTGAAAATTACTATAATTATGTATTTTTTCAACTTGAAATTTCATAAGATCAGACCTGAGACTAAGGAAGCTAATTAATTAATCCAGTATATCAGACAAGACAATAACTTATGTCGGGGGAAAGGGACAAGCGGTCAGGAATAGGCTGCAAGTGGCAATATTTTACCCAGGGCCTGGGTCATTTAGTCAAATTGTGTCCATAGAAATATGGAGTTCTTGGTCAAGCCATTTCATTGCAGAGTAGAGCTCAAACTTTCTAACAAATCTGTGCAAAACAAGCCTTTTCTCTTAATGGATTGTTTTCAAAGTGCATCCAAAATGTTTTTTGTTTGTTTGTTTGTTTTTTAAGAAACACACGAAGATATGAACTTGTGAACATAAAATAATCATTGTCAGAAGATAAGTTAGCATTAATTAGATGTCTAACTCTAAAGAGAAGTTGTTACAATCAGCTCCAGTATGTTGCTACATCAGCTGTGCCCAAGAAGCAGATAAATGACCAGCTGATGAAGATCCGCATACAGCTTTGTGTCCCCAGAGATTCAAGAAGCAACGTATCTTGTGTCCCAGTTCAGGCCCACCTTTAATAAGAAAGTTAAAAATAAATCTACTATAAGGTAGAAAGAGATCGAGTAATACAAAAAAATGTTAAAGCAACACAAGAGGTTTGCAATGAAACCACAACTGTGAGAAAATCAGAGTTAAAGGAAGTGAAATCCCAGCTCTGCTTCTAACTCACTGTGTGGTCTTGGGCAAGTCACAAAGGGCCATATTTCGAACATCATACGCTAGCAACCATCTCCTTGCAAAGCAGTTCTGCTTAACGTTTCAATCCATGAGACTTGCAGTTTAGCTAAGGAAACAGTCCAGATATGGGTCTAGCTGTGTGAAGATACGACTTTTGCAGTGTGCAGCTCCACTTGCTTCTATCTAGCCATATAAAATAGAGATTAAAGCTCTTCCCACAGTAGGAACGATATTGCTGGGATCCAGCCTAATTAGTTAACACTTTTTACAATACTTGGAAGTTGTAAAGTACAAATTCAGTGCTATGCAGCTGTAACAGATGTAGTTTAAGCCTAACCTCCCAATTTTGAATCTGCACTTTCTGCACTTTGAGCTGCAGAGTAGAGCAGCACGTGTGTAAGAATGGGAGGAGAGCACTGTCAGGATCTCTTCTCTAGTAAGACTGAGACCTTCATAAAAGAGCACAGAACATGCTGTTTTAACATATATTTTTGTTTTATTGCTGTGTTATCAGGAGAGTGACCTGCCACAAGCCACAGACGTTGCTCTACACAACTTTTAGTGTGCTGGGAAGTCCCAGAGATATCTGCACAGCACATCACCGTTGTTACATAGTGTGGGTTGAACAGCAGTACATTTCACATGTTCCAAATCTTTTCCATATATTTGGCAATATCATACCTTAGTCCCCTAGATTTTGCTCCACCTTTCTTGTTTCTCTAATACGGCTAATGCTACCCAGCTGTTTGCAGTCAGCTTTAAAAACTATAACTAAATTAGCATTCCTGCTGAAGCTTATTCCCTGAGTATATATTCTCTACATTACTGATGTTCTCCATGCATTTCTTGACATTCGAGTACAGCTTGACTTTTATTTGGTCAGTGTTATGTTTCAAAAAATAACAGTTATTTAAAAAAAAAAAAGAGAGAGAGAGAGATGGGGAGATGGGCCTGGAGAAAAACTTTGGATCTAAACGGTCCCTGGATGCTGGGGAAAATTTAAATCCAGACTAGATCAGAAATGTGCAAGTAACTCTCATCACTAGTCCAATTCCATGTCCTTCTGTTAAACTGTGAGTTCTTACAGAATACATGTTCTAGCAATGGCAAATAAAGGTCTTTTTTTAATGATAAATTCAGAGAGTAAATCAGATGTCAATGCAACATAAAATGTCTAAAGTTAAGGGTTGAAATTTTGTCCTGTGCCACTGTAGCCTAGAAATGAGCTTAGAAATTAAACATCTTTAAATGAATCTTGTTTGTTTGCTTGTTTTTGTTTTGCATTTTTTTTCCTATCTGTAAAAGTTAGGGCTCCGTAAAAAAAGGGAAAACCCTTGGAATCATTTTGGTTGGCTCTAAGGCTCTGTGTGAGCTACAGTAAGAATTTCTTCGTCTGGATCTGAATATTGACAGTGCTCAGGGTGCAGCCTTATGGTGCCATGTGCTGGACCTGTACTGTGAAATGTATTCCCTGAGAGACACAAGGCTTTCAGGATTTATTTATTTATTTATTTAATTATTCACCCAGGTTTGCCATTAAGCCCCTTTAAAGTGTGATGTTACCTTGGATTACTGGTTCAGCCTTTTCAGGATTAGATCCTAAAGAGAACATATATTTTCTATCAGAAAGAACAAGAATTATTTGTATCAATTAAAGGATTTTCTTGGGCACTGGCAATTTAAACAACTTCACAATGTTTAATGTGGTCTTATCTAGATTTTTAGATCTACAAAAAATAAATCACTTTTTCATCCTCTACCCAGTCCTCCTTCTGCTGTAAATAACTATCTATCTTGTTTAGTTGTGACTTGCAGACATTGAAGCAAAAGTAAAAGGAGTCTTATTCAACAGGGCTGTTCACCCCTCCTGTGCCTGATTAATGTGAATTTTTTCCTTTCCTTTTTTACTATCATTTGTACAAAGCAAATTTCCTCTCCTATTCTGTGTTCAAAACCTCAACCCATGGTGAGCGTGTTTCCCACCTCCTACTGTGTCCTTGGAGGGCAGTGAGGTGAGTTAAGCAAATGCATTCCTTGGGAGGCCGGAGCTCCTGTCTGCAAAACAACAGCTTAATGAAGAGGGAGGCAGGAGGGAATTAAAAATGCATCTGCACAAAACAGAGCAGTCCCCTGAAAGCTCCCGCTGGCAGACTGCACACTGGCCTCCAGTTCAGCAGGATGCTTAAGTGGAGGCTAACTAATGATTTCACCGACGGAGAGAGGAGTCCGTGTGTGCTGAGAGTTCACCGCGTGCTGAAATCATTTGTTCAGGCAAGTTTCAAAGAGCTCCGCTGTCAGCTGGGGTATTAAGAGTTGGATTATTAATTTAACGGAGCGGTTGTGCTATGCAAGGAAGTGGAAAAAATCTGCTTCCTTCTTGGCGTGAGCAGTGAGGCCAGCAGTACGTGGGTTTTGTTGCACACACTGCGTGTGCTCAGCCGCAGCAAGGAGCAGAGCCGTGTCCCTGCCGCTCCGCGTTCCTGAGGAGCGTTACTGGTGGCCCTGGCACGGTCCTGCCTCTGCTTTGACTAGGGAAGCATCACTGAATCCAGCAAACCCTTTGTGCTTGCTCTCGTTTATCCCTTGCTGATTCCCGCACAGCCTGCACGAGCTATGCCGCTATGCCCTGTATCCAGTCCAAGCTCCCAAGCACTGGGAGAGTATAGTATTAACGACACATATTAGGGTTTAAAATACTTAATTTCAGGTTTTTTGTTTGTTTGTTTTGGAGGCTTTTAAAGAAATACTCTGAGAGACTGAAGAGGAGAAAGGGCAGCTAAATATATGGTGGTGGTATGTGTGTAAGGAGGGCAATACTAGTTTTATAAAAGAATACTGGAAGAGCCCTAATGGACATTAAATTAGATATGAAATTTCCATTTGCTAAATTGGCAAAAAGCCTCATGCAAATGTGGGACGCATTTGCAGACAATTCAGGTCACAGGCCAAAAAAAGGAAACTTTCTTCCTTCCCATGGCAGCACACCAACAACGGCACAATACCTAGACCAGCACGGTCAGCTCTTGACATTATTGTGTTCAAGGATTTCAGAGAAAATGAGCAGCAATGAATAAACACTGGAAAACTGGTCTATAAAACGTAGTAAATGACTGTGTGTGCATGCAGGAGAAGGCTTCAGTCAATTCAAGAGTCAGCCCTGGAGCATAGGCCAGCGAGCCCGGTATAACCCAGACTGGTTTACTTCACACAAACTGACCAGCAAAGTCTCCAGTCTCCAGCAAGTCAGCTGAATCCAGGCATGGGGAGACCCTCTCCACAAACCTGAACAATTTTAGACCTGAGGGAAAATGGAGGCTTTCAACAGAAAATACTGAAAAAATAGAGCCATTCTAAAAGTGTTTCAAAACCACTTTTTCTTGTCTTCTTGTATAGGACAAGAATCCAGAGATTCGCTCCAAAGATAGAGTGCTGAATTCTCAGACCACAAACATTTGATGTGTGCAGTAATCGCAACTTTCCAAAATAAAAAAGGAGTGCCTGAAAACATGAAAATAATTTACTTTTTTTCTCTTTCATGACTTTTAATATAATCTTTATTTCATTTTTTCTATGTTTGCACCACCATAATATCATGTCATTACATTTTATTTTTCACTCCTTTTGTTGTCGTTTCCCTCTCTCGATGAAATGGCTAAGTAATGTGTACATTAATTAGAGGGCTCCACTGCAGGGAATTT
The DNA here is from genome assembly GCA_013389825.1 of Crypturellus undulatus. Taxonomy (NCBI): domain Eukaryota; kingdom Metazoa; phylum Chordata; class Aves; order Tinamiformes; family Tinamidae; genus Crypturellus; species Crypturellus undulatus. The sequence goes on along the minus strand of VWPW01004614.1, from coordinate 498,053 downwards.
AAGGTGTCTGGCTCTATACTTTGTCATGAACCCTGTCCTCACTTGACCTGAAGGATTAATTAGCATAGATATTTAAATACAGACTGGTATGAACATAATATGGATGTTAAACAGCCTCCCAAGTCTTTACATAAGTCCATCTCTCTGGTAATTAAAACTGGCAAAGGGCTTTTTCTATTACTCTATAACCTAGCCAGGAGAATTCTAATGGAATAAAAAGGTGAATGTATTTCTGCTTCTAATTCATATTAAATATAGACTGTTGCCACACAGGCAAACCCAGTGCAAAAGGTGCTTTGGAGGCAAGGACATCTGACTTCAAACTACTTCTGTATTTAGCATTTCAATTCAAAACTAAAGGTTGTGACGTGCATTCTGACGAAATTTGCACTTGACCTACTAATTATGAAAGTTCTCACAGGATATGCTGCTCACTAATAGGAAATAATAAATAACCATATCAATGCAAAACTGTTTCCTGTACTGCTAATTGCACAAGAGAAACACTTTCCAACTAAAGGAAATGATTTGTTCAAAGAGTGTTAACATTTCTGCTCTAATTGATAACACGATTAACTGAGAGGGTCAGGAAATGAAGTCCCCATCTCTTGAAGGACAGGGAAGAGGAATGTAGAGATACATCTAGGGTGGAGTTCTCACACCAAACAAAATTAACGAGCAGGATTTCCTAGGTGACCTGGAACAATTCTTTCCAGATTGGAATGAACCTGCAGAAATGCTGGATAAGTTTTGACCTTAAAATATGGATAAAGAAGAAAAACGCATTAAAACAAGATTTCAAAAGTGAATCAACGTGCAATTTGCATGCAGCGTCTTTAAATCCCAGAGTAGAATAAAACATTTTAAGGAGATAATGTAAAAAGAAAGAGACTCTCTGAATCAGAATTAGCTTTAGATTAAAACACATGCAATTATTGGTGCAGCAAAGAGCAGAAATTGGCCTAATGTTTTCTGCTCCAGCAAAACTTCCAGAGGCTTGGAGTAGCTGAGCTGTCAAATTCCCCAGGGTTGTAGAGTGTGGAAGGAAATGGCCAAAACGATCTGCCAAGGAATGAATCCATCACTATTGCCCATTCCCCATACTCCCTGTTCTCACATCACAAGTCATTGGAGAATGGTTTGCTGTACTGCTTATTTCAGCCAGTTCCCATGTGAGAGGATAAAATGATCTGGTTTTCCAGCAGTGCTTCCAGGTTTTTGAGGAGTTGTACTGAAATCAGGATATTGTCCTGCAGAGTTTGGGAAAGAGGCTGGAAGGAAGAGACTAATAGGGAGGCTCCCGCCAACCAAAAACTTGGGCCCCCAACTCATTGTTTCCTATGCTCCTTCCTCCATTGCCTGTCCAGGCTATCATACCTCTTTCTCATCCTGTGACCTGTGTTTCACATCCCATCCCTTCCCGATCTAAACTTTATTTCACCCTTCCTCTATGATTTTTTTTTACTCTATCTTCTTTCCAGCAAATACCCACCCTGCATGGTCGTGAGCCAATTGCACTCCCACAGAGCATCCTTAGAAAGGCTTCCAAACTCGCCTTCCAAACCCTGATCGCTCTCCCAGTTTACAATGTTGAAATACTTGCATAAGTATATGCCCTAGGTCGCTTCTCCTGCCCTGTTCTTTATACCAGTATAAATTAGGAATAGTTCTACTAACACTAGTTATGTGACACTGGTAAAATAAATGTCTTACTATGAGTAGAGAATCAGGTCTATCCATTTTGTTCTGTCCAAAAAAATGATGTGATTTGTTTGCTTTCTTAAAATGAAATGGTCTTTCAAAGGTGTTTTTTTTTTTTTTTTTTTTTCTGTTGGATATCACACGAATCTTCCATTAATAATGTCAATATCTACATAAATAAAGTAACTGAAGCACAGTCTCCTTAGGTTTTTAACTACTGCTCTTAACATAGCTCTCTTCGGTGCTGAGAGAAATGTGAACAGCAGGAAAATAACTCAAAATATTACTTCACAAAGACTGATTCAAGTTGCTGCGCAGAAGATATTGCACCATATGGAAAATGTAACAGAATAGCTGACAATTTTGTTTAGTTTAAACAAGGGTAGGTAAGATCTGATAATGCATGGGATCATTTTGGCTCATAGCACAGTTCTCCCAGACCCATTGCATTATGCCTATCATCAAGTTAGTTCATCTAACAGCACAAAGTGGAACACCCTGACCCTTCTTATCCCTGTTAATCACTTTTAAGTAAATAATACCTCTTTGGAGAATAGTGATTCATATGCTGCAACTGAAGATACAGTCAAGCTGTGAACTTGTCTTTCTGCAATGATAGGTAAAGTCAGGGAGCAAAGATAAGGAAGGATTTTGTCAGACTATTATCATTACTTCACTTTTTAATTGCCTATAAAATTTTTTTTAAAGCAGCAGGACCACATCGAAGAACACAATCCTTTCTGTTTTCTTTCAAGACATCTTCTAAACAGCTGTTCTGTTTCTCTCCCATCACCACCTATTTAATTTTAAGATAAGGGATCCTTAGGATCATTTCCTCTGTGAGCAACTAGGAGATGTTATATATCTCTAAAATGTCCTGTGCTATTTCCCTTAAAAAAAAGTCAGTACAATTCCTAGTTTCATGAAGCGTTGTTATATGTGATGTAGGGCAAAAGCTGAGCAAGATGTTGAGGAGCTTTGTAGTTCGGACACTTTTCTGCCTTCTTTTTTCTGCTTTCGTTTCCAAGGCCCAGTCCTGCTAGACAATGAGGTGCTCGTGCATCACCACAGCTTGTGGAGGCGGGACTGGTCTTTTGTTGATCTGTTCCTCTAAAGATTTTTGGAGAGCTGGATAATCAGCCATCTGACACACTGCTGTGATTTTTCTGTTCACTGGGGTCTGAGTTAGGGTCTATTTCTAACACACTAAGCTGAAAGTTACAGAGATCATAACCCAAGAGGGTTGTCTGCACCACGCAGGACAAAACCATGGAGAACCCCTGAGTTAGCTGGGGTCAAGTGGTTGCACAAGGTGGACCAGGTAGAGATCCCCTGCTCAGATCCTGAAACTGGGGCAGTTGTGTTAACAGAGCATAGCTTCAGAGCTAATGACACCTGCTTCTTTGTAAGTGATACCTGTAAATGACTATATTTCACTCCCATATACTGTGTACGCATGCCTGAGGCTGTATATGGGGGGTGTGAGCTCTACTTGATGACTATATAGTTAAAATTTTAGTTCTTCAGTGTTTTTTTTTTGCAGTATCTGTTCTGACTTTGGATAAAACACTAGGATTCCACTCCACAAAAAGATTAAGGCACTTACCCAAACTGCTTGGAAATTAGAGTCAGTTTGTTCACCTAAGTATGGATGATGTGTGCAAGACAGGTATTTTGCAATGGATAAAACAGGAAGCTCTATTTTGTATGTTAGACAAGTAGATTAAATGTTTGATTTCTTGATCCATTTAAAGGAAACACATCATGTTTCAGGCAGCAATGACTGCCTGCTTTTGTTCTTGTATTCATGGGCTCCCATAAGTAAAGATTGTGTTGGAGCAGCCCTAGCTGTGAATTTTGTTTCCATTTGCTCTCTTACATTTTGCAGAGGCTGGGAGACACTGGCACAGTATTTGACTTTTCTTTACAGGGAGTAGGTTCAATACTTTGAGGAGTTCAGCACATTCGAATGCTCTTGTTCTATCATTTCCCAAAGTACTAAGACCATGGTGTCCATTGCTAGATTTGTCAAAGATTTTGTCTTTGAACAAGTCTGCTCACTACAGAGCAAGTTAAACGCTCATCTGGTGTAAATGAAGAGTATCCAACTGATGCCCATAAAATCAGTGGGGCTATGCCAGTTTTACACCAGGTCTCTGGCCTCAGGATGTGTGCTGACCTGTTTAAAGTTTTTTGAGGCAGTTGCAGTTGACTTGAGCATATTTATCTTCAATACTTCTGTTAGGGAGCACGGATAATCTCTAGAAGCCGTCTCTGAATGCCTGCTTTCCTGAGAAACTGGTACAGAGTGACTGCATGCCTTTGCAAGCTCTGGGAAATACATGCAGACTCCTTTGGCATACGCCCAGTTCTTTTTATATATCTAATGCTGAATGAAAATCCTCTCCTGCTAAAGATTCCATATTCTTCTCTTTAAATATTCTATGGATGTGATGCCCATATCACCTTCTTTATCTTTTTACAACATGCATTAGGGGCTCTTTTATTACTTTACCTAAAATATCTATTATTTTCTCGAATATTTAAATAATTTAATCTTTCTGCTTTATTTTATGCATTTTAAGCATTCATCAAGTGTACCCGGAGCTGGAGTATAAAGAAAAAAAAATACTGAAAATTTCTGATAGCATAGATTCCAACTGATTCCCGTGTAGAACAAAAATCAGAGGTATAGAAGGACTTCAAAATAGGACTTTGTATTGGGCCTTGTGTGAGACTCTATAATAAAGTGAGGGAGCTTCTCCCTTATAGCACAATAAGCATTTCAGCTACAGCGCAGCAAGAAACTCAAACTACTACACACTGAGTATCAAAGGCCAAGCAGGTGAAGGCTTATGGTTTTGTAACCCCATATTCACACAGAAAAGTACATACAAAACAGAGTTTGTTGGATTATACTTTACTGTACTTTATTTGTCTTTACGTAAACAGAAAATAAAGGAGCAAAGCCAGTGGTTTACAGCTTGGCACCATCTTCATGCTCAAAGATTTTTTTTTAGTATCTTCGGAACAACTTTTCTTTGTGATCTTTTATCTCCTCACATGCAGTCCTCTTCTATCTTTTGGAATTGAATTAAAAAAAAATCAATACTTTTATAGAGATATGCAACACTTCACTTCCAACAAGATGTTGCAAATAGCTTAGTGTCAGAGTATGAGTTTAAAAAATAACAAAGGAACATGTTTTCAAAGTTTTTGATCTTCTTGTGAACTTTGAAACTTGCTGAGTGGTGCATTCATTAAAGAGATGCCAAAATATAATCTCATGTTCTCAAATTTATTTAGTGCTATAGAAGCCCTCCTTTCCAGGAGAAAATGCATCACTGACTGAACATGCACATCAAACAATAACCCAAAATAACCCATATTAATGGTGCTTCTCTAATATTGAATGGTTAACTTTCAAAACCTGATTCAATGAAAACAAGTTCTTTAGGGATTCTACATTTTTCCAGACTTTGTTTATGGCAGGCAGATTATGCAACGTGTGTCAGAATTTCCACTGAACACAACCATAACATGTGATGCAGATTAAGAGTGGACAAACACATTTAGATACAGGATGAATAAACTGAAATCTCAAACAAAACTTACTTCAAGATGCTCAAAATACACTTTCAGATCCAGAATGTTTATTCTTTCATTTTCTATCACTTTTATATTTCTTCATTCTGAATAAGCCATGAAGTACAATGAATATCCACTGCAACATATACTTACTTAGAAAACTCTTCCTAATTCTCTCTTTTCAAGGCCAAGAAAAGTGATTCTGCCAGCAGCACCAGTCTCATTCCAGAATACATTTCCTTTTCCCACTTGACTTTTTTTTTGCATTAAACCTGATTCCATACATTTCTCTCTCCAACCTTTCTTGATTCAAGTCATCTTGAGACTGTTGGTAAGGGAGTTGAGAATTTGAGAAATGTTCACACATTTTTTCTTCAGTTCCTTGCAAAATTCTGAATACTTCTACTCTCCTCTAAAACTGAATAATTTATTTTTATTTCAGTAGGAAAAGCAGAGATGTCATGATGTTTGAGGTGATATTATCAGACAACACAGATTGTACTACAGCTAAGCTTTATCTTTGTGGTGTTGACCTAAGTGTGCAAAGCAAATAAAATAGGAGCTCAAGGCCTGGAAACTCCTTGAGGAAAGGTTCAGAAGCTGCTTTCCTTTCAAAATCCTATAAAATCTAATCTGCTTCTAGGATATAATGAGTCAATGACAGTGCTCCCTACTTGGATGTCTCTGTTCATTGAGTACCTGATCACAGACTAGCCCACTACTTGATAAGAAGAGATTCTGTACCTCATATAGAAGAATTTGAGATAATTCTTATCTATCATCTCATTTGTGTCACTTGAGATCACTGTAAATAAAAACAGCCAGCAACTATATATCTAAGCTCTGGTAGAAAGAGAAAATGCAATCTAAAGACACAGTAACTTCAAATGAGCAGCCAAGGATTGCCCCAAGCTATGAAATATTTTAAGGGGCCTGTTCACTAGCTAAAAGAAGAACACACACACGCATAAAAAGAGAGAACCAAAGAAGAGGAAAAAGAATGCCAAGTACATACAAACTCCTCTTCCCCCTTCTTTTTCTCTCCAAAAACTCTGTGGTGTGAGTGGAGGGAAGGCAGATATCCTGGAATATCTCCAGAACAACTTTTTGAAGTTCTATATGCAAACTCCTGTTTACTTTTGTCCTAACACTGGGAATTTTAGTCAGACTGAATGGTACTTGGTCACATTAGTTGATCCTTTAAGTCATTTTTGCAACCTCTGAGTGAATGAACTGGCCTGTTACGGAAGTTACAACTTCACAAAACCCTATGAATATCTAGAACCCAATCTACCCCAAGGTTAGAAGCAATTTTCTCCAGAAGTTGTTTAGGAAAAGTTGTCCAAAGATATTTAATTCGTCCTCCCTCAAGGGATTTTCCACAAAAGAAGATATTTCACAGTAACCAACCTGGGGAATCACACTGTACTGCTGAGGTAGTGGTCACACAGCTTAGCGAGCGCTGGAGGAATATCCATCGTGCATGGGCTCACAGCACAAGTTACCGGCATCCCTCACAGCTTGAGTGTGCAGGGGTAACTCCACTGACACCGTCTCCCTTCTCCTTCAGTGTACAGCACTTCACATGCAGCCCTTCTTACTTCCCAAGAACAACGCTTTTCATCTGATTCCAGCACTGTAGATTGGTGGGCCCCAAAAGGGCAGCGCAGAAATTATATCACATATACATATCACAGATACATTACCTGCTTCAAAGTGGAGCATTAATGTTAGGCAAATTTAGTGAGGGTGTATGTGGGGGAAAACTCTGCTTATAATCAATATGGAGCTGGACTGCTTTATGTGGGAAAGGGTCAGTTTATTTGCAGAGACTCAGGTCCATCCCTGCTCTCCCAAGAAGCCAGGACACACACAGGTGCAGAACAGTCACGCATTCAGAGGCCCAGGTGAATCACTAAGAGTCAGAGACGTGAAAAAAACAGATTGCTGTAAATCTGGCAAAAAAAGGAAAAAAAAAGGCAAAAAAACAAAAAGCACAGTTTAGCACGTTGCAATGCAGCAAGCCATTTTTGCTCCTTATATCAAATGTTGGTGAAATGAAGGGCAACTTTATTTGTTGTGTAATGGTGAAAATCTTTTGTGAGCAGAAGACTACCATTAGCCCCAGGAATATATTAAATACGTTATTGAGCAGGCAGTACTTGGATTTATTAGAAAATCTCACAATTTTGAAAGGAACAAGGCTTCAAAACTCCCTAGAAATGGAAATTTCAAAAAAATGTTAGAAGTCAGGTATAGTATCTTACCTAGATAAGAAATAATATTTTGACTAAAATTCAGACTATTTTAGTATTTTTGTCTTAATATAAAAAGGAAACAATTCTTTTCACTGGGATATATTTTGATATATATTGTTGAAAAATTTCTATTGTTGCTTTTGCAAAACGGAATTTTGCTAAAATTCGTACTTAGCCGTATATGAAAATGGCATTTTTCCTTGAAAATTAATTTTGACAAAATTTCTTACCAGTGTTAATTCCAAAGAGCTGCACTTTTTTTCTTAAAGTTACCATATTCTGTCCTAAGGAGGATAGTTTCTGTATTTCTGGACTCTTTTATTGTTGTTGTTGTTGTATACAAGTAATATATTAACATTTTTTACCTTAGACTGAACTGGCTAGCATATTAGCATAGTCTACTTCTTGGTCTTCTCCCACAGTTGAAAAGTGCATTTCTTCAGTATTAATAATTCAAGCATCTGGCCAATGACTTTCTTCACTTTATCCCCACAGTGTAACAGGAGACAGAATTTACAGTTATCTCTACTTTTGTAAATCTGTAAATCAGCTATTATGAGCTAAAATTCACTAAATTTACATCTTCAATTATCTTAAATGTAAACAACAGAATATGATCCAGAACCCTGTATTTTAATTGTAAGGTCAAAAAATATCAATGTGTTTCTGTTTTTACTTATTCCTCATGCTCGTCAGATGTTTTCACTATTTTATCATTGTACTGAAGCTGTTTCCTTGTGCTTAACAAATGCCAATTTTTTATTTGTACTTATTCAGAAAACTCATTTCTCTTTTTCCCATATGGTCTGTTTTCTTGTCAGAATTTGCTATCTAAACCAAATTTAGTGCTAGGTTTCATCCTTCAGTTGTAAAGCTCCACTGATTTCTGGATGTCTGCAATGTCCTATGTAGTTCTGATTTTTTTATACTTCATTTTTAGGTGGCTGGTGTGCAGATTGGGCTTTCTACTTCAAATAAATTTATGGCTTATGTTGCAATACATGATAAGAAATATTTGAGCAATATATGGCAAAAAAAAAAGATAAAAGTTGTATCCGTAAAAAGGCGGGGAATTCTGAACATTTCATAACTATGTTTTGAGAACAGTTGGTTTAAATTTCCAAATAACTTTTTTTCTTTTTTCAAAGGGACAGTACCAAAACATATGCAAAAAATAAAAGTCTAAATAAAGCACAATAAATTATTTCACTACTTAGGTATTGGATTTCAAAGGGAGAAGAGAGCATGCACAAGGATATTACAGTGGACTATATTGTATCTTTGGGAATTGCTGTCAAATATTGATGAAAACAGAGAGACTGTCGGAGATCAGATAAAAGAAAGAAATGATTACATTTGGAAGAACAATGTGAAATGTGTGGCCAACAGAGATTTCAAATGTAAGCTAATAGCAATCCACCAAAGAACAAAGTTGGAGGAAGTCCCACATATTCAATCGCATTTAGAGTCAGTTAGCATATGTAAAAATTTTATGGTGCGTTATTCCTCATTTTGCCGCTCACAAAGTATGCTGTTCAGTAGATTTGTCCATGCTGTATTCACAGGAATCACACTACTGGAGATAAAACGATGACCCCTGGCTTCAGTCGCTTTGTCATAATGAGTCCTTCCATAAAGTTAACCTAGCTTTTTGCCTGCCTATAACTTAGCTGAGTTATGAAATGCAAGGGATTTACTGCTTTTAAATATTACCCCGTGCAAGCTTTGTCCTTCTGATGTGATTTTCTCTGATTATCATGGCATCTAGATACAGGACACAGAATGTCTTGTTTGAAATACTTAGTTACAGTATAAAACTGTGTCTCTTTCAGGAGAAAGATGTATTAAGCAGAGGCTGTCTAAACCACAAATTCCCGCTTAGATAACTGCTGTGAACAGTGAAGACTCTAAGAACTAGCAAATTGACATTTTCTAGGCCTACAGAAAGGCCTAGAAATTTAAAGGTCCAGAAATTTAAAGTTTGTACATATGATTGCAAAATCATTACTTATTAGCCATTAAATATGGAAGTAGGCATAGATGCTTTCCATACAGACATGGACACTTATGAGTTCACATACAAGAGAGACATGCTATTCTGTCATATTATATCATGCAGATATTGCATAGTTTTATTTGTTTTAATGTATTTTATGCACAGATTTTTAGATAAATTTCAGTTTTCTTAAAGAAAGACAATGAGCCTTGTGTTCTATGGCCAGAGGCTAGTTAATTTAGAGTAACTCTGTGGACTTCAGGACAGTTATTATATATATTTATTTTGTAACTGAGATCACAGTGTGGTCTTATATTCATGCTGGAGGGACATTACAAACCCATCCTTGATTTAAGCAGCTTTTGGATCTATATTTACTTTTCAAACCACTGCACACAGGTACTGCAGATCTAACTACTCCCTTAGATTTAAGTGTTTGAGTCTAATCTGGTAGTTACTTCTCTTGCTCTGGGCTTGAACCTAGAGTTTTGTTTTCTGTCTTATCTTCTCTGCAGCAAAGTATGTAGAATGAGGACAAAGGTACTTACAGGAACTTTAGGTACATTATAGAAACCTTCTTCATCTTGTTGCCTTTCCTTTTTGTGACCAGAAAGTGGTTTCACTCACCTGTGCTTTCAAAGCAAAGTTCAAGCTGGGTAAATCCCAGACTAAAACAAGACAAAGACTTGGCACTTTAAGAGAAATTCTTTCACTAGCAATGACTGCTGCATTTGTGTTTGAAACGACCTCATAATATCACCCAAAGAATTCTGTGTTTATGATGTTTTCTGGCACAACATGTTTATGCAAATATAACCCTAATTAGAGTAAATTATCTCAGCCATTTTCCTCACTCTTGCTGAAACATACATATATCTACAATATCTAATACTATACATCTCTATATACAGATATAGGCAGGTAGGTAAGTATCAATCTTACTATTCTCTACATCATAAATTAGTTCAGTTCCACACCCACACACCATATTTTTTACCAACACCAGTGCTACTATATGAAAAAGAAATTTCAAGTAAGTTCACACAAAGCTCTAAGGACATTGTTGCTCACTTTTTCCAAAAATATCCACTTATTTACAAAATTTTCTGATTTTCACATCCTTTCCCATTTTAAAGAAAAACATAGAATATGGATGATCATTTCTACTGCTTTTTTTTTTTCTTTTCTATAGTCAACATTCTTTCAACAGAGATATTTGTGTTAGGGAAGTGCTTAGAGGTACTTGCTGGGTGTTTCTGAAAAGTCCTATAAGGGAGAGACAGTCTTGTAAAAAGGATTCTGTTTTGATATTGCACCTAAGAAAAGCAACTTGTTCATTTCTTAATCCAAGGAAATTGCATAAAGTTTAAGAGATACCATAATCTAGGCGGTTGCTTCTTTTTTAAGAAAGAGATGCTGGCCTGTCAGAAAGCACTTGGTGCAACAACAGAATGCTCTTTTCTTTTTCTGTGGCAAATCCCCTTCAGTTTATAGCTAAATCAGACCATTTTCAAGTCACCACTTTTTTTCTCTCTTGTACTTTAGAGGTTTAAAAGATCAATTACTTTATGTGGCTGGTCTCCTAAACATCATTATACTGCTTCCATCTTCTTAATGGGATATGGTTAGGGATAACTGCACCAGAGTAAAATGCAATTATGCAAATCCTTAATTACTGGCATATTGCAATTACAGCTCTATTGTTTTGGGGGATTACCTTGATGAACAAAAGAGTCAGCTGAGCAATTGGAGAAAAGGAGAGTGATAATGAAGGGAGCATACAGGAAATGAAGATAAGAAGGGTCATCATATAGCAAGTGCAAGGGACAGTTGAAGGGTTTATTCTTCTAATACTCAAATCTCCTTTTGTTTCTGAGACCTCTTAGTTGTATCTGAGGACATAAAACAAATTTTGATTTTAGAGTAAAAGAATGTCTTCATTTCTGAACATCTTTCATTATCTATATGCTGCCCTATCTGCAAGGCTTTGATTTCCAGCAACAGAATGAAATAAAGTTCGTGCTACAGGTTGGTGCTTTGATCCAAATGGAGACCAGTAACATCTCCAACCTGTAGCCATCTGCGTAGGTTATCGAAAATAGCTCCTAAACCCAGAATAAATCTGGAGCAAAAAACGGTTGTGATGAAATTACTGTACAGGGAAATTTAGCTAGTCTTGGAGCTATTATGTAAATCTTTGCTTTCATAAAAAATATTTTGTTTACCAAGTTTGGTCTCCTCTCAGGTTTCAGCCCCACATGAAGCATCTCAAATTTAACATTTATATTCAATTAAAGTTGTGACACAAATGCACCAATGCCAACAAGCCTTACAGGAAGGCATATATTTTCTGTTTTGACTTTCTTAATTTTTTTTGGTTGATGAAGCTATTTTGTTTTATTTTTAAATTTAATTTCCCATTTTATTTATGTGATAGTAGACAGAGTATGTTACTGAAGCTTATAAAAGACCTAGATTTGACTGGAAAGGATGATGATGTGATCATTTACTGATTTCATTTGGGCTGCATGTGTGTAACTAAAAGCAGAATCTGACAATCTGTCCTTTAGAGTGAGAATGTGCAGACATACCAAATGTCATAAATGTTCCCAGCTGGAACTGAGTCCTATACTTTTCTCATAGGGACAACATAGGTTGGGAAGTTTGTGCTTAGCTCAGAGGTGGGTGGCCTAATTCCTTCTGTTTCAAGTTTTAGACCAAAATGAATGTGTACTCCTGGGTCCTAAGTACTGAGAGATTTTGGCTTACAGAGGGAAAGATCACAAGCCCAGCATTAGTGGTATAGGAGGAGCTGATAGGCGCACGCACTCCCACTGAGCAATTGCTAGCCTCTTCTAAAGCAAAAATACTTTCAGCAGGCAGTCTTGGCAACAAAGAGAAGATGAGTAGATGACTGCAAGTCCAAGACATACTGGAAATGGGCAAAGTTGATGGCCATCTGGGATGTCAAACTTGGCTGGCTTCAAAACCCTATTTAGCTTACATCTAGACTGCTTTATTCAACTTTTCAGAATTTAAGCTGATGAAAGATGAAGAGATTCAAATAATTGTTTCTGTTTCAGACTATCTCAGCTGAAGGAATTTTATCTTCTTATCAGTCATATCATCAGTTCATGCTCTAAATGGTCATGTCAAGTGTTGCCAGAGAAAATGCAAGATGTATTTCTCTCAGCAGTATGTTTAGGTTATTAATTAGGGGCAAATGCAAAATTCTTGTGTTGCTAAAGATGTTACATTCCCCCTTGGCCAGCAAGCTGCCTTTGGCTTTCCAATAATACAGCGGGTAATCTCCCAGACTTCCCTTGGAGCTGCAACAGAATTTTTATTTTCTAGGTGCAGAGGCAGGAAAGTGTAAAAGCACTGAAAAGGTCTTGAAGAAATTAGCAGTTTGTCATAGAAGAGTAGCCAGAACAAAATTACTAGAATTTGTAGCTTTTGCTGAAGGAATTTTTGATGGCATAAACTAAGGATTATATATGTTTAGAGAGAACCTATGAGGTATCTCCACTCCAAGTACTATGGATGGTTCAGGATCAGGAACCGACTCCTTCTGTCAAAAAAGAGAGAGTTCTGAGACTGTTATGAGAGGTAGAGACTGTTGGGAGAAAATTTAGTAAATCTCCTAATACGTATGAAACATTAGATATATTCCTGCAGCATTACAGGAAAATAGGGCTTGGACATTGCGTTATACGTTCTCTTCCGGTCACCTTTAAATAGAACGTCTATTTTAAATTTCATAAATAGTAAATTTCTTTACATTTGATTTGGAAACTGAGTCCCTCAAGGTCTATTCCGGATCACCCAGTCCCTGGACACCAGGGGCAATGTTTAGGAACAAACCCGACCTGGATGGCAATAAAGAAGCAGTTGCAGCCTCTACCACTTCATGGTGCAAGTATATGAGGCCTTTTGGTTGTCCTCAGACTTTTGTCTGAAGAGGACAGAGCAGTTTGGCCTGCCAAGGCAAAGGCTACACCATTTTGACCCCTACTTGGAAAACATTAGGCAAGAATAATACACAGTCTCTCACAACACCTTAGTGTGATTTGCTCTTATCCCTTACTGATTCAGATTGCAAAGTTTGGCTCCATTTCTGTATTGCAGAGATTAACAATGAAAGCACAGGTTGTTGTGAAGATCTCTTGTTAAGATTTTGTTTATACACTACTAGTAATTTCTCAGAATTTTTAAATTAAATTAAAAAAAATACATATGAACTTTTTCACCAATGTCTGAGTGCTTGTGTTAGTCAGTCATCAAATTGTGTTAGTCAGTCATCAAATTTGACACCAGCTAATCCAGCAGAAACAGAAAATAGCATTAACTTTAAATGATTTACATAATAATTACATTACCCAAATGAGTATCTCTTCCAAAAGGAGTTCACAAAGGCATTTCTGATTGAGCACTCCTCATTCTTTGTAGTAAATTGGGAAGTTCAGTCTGCACGCAATAATATTGGAAGAAATTTGCAAAGTTTTATTAAAAAGATATTAGTGTCAAAAGACAGTTCCATAAAAACACATGCACTAAAATCTTCAACATTAATTGAATCATGCTTGTGTTTTGGCAATGCTGGAAACCTGGCTCAGCTGTAACTCTGGTGATTCATTAGTGCTAATTAATGCTTTTTTCAGGCTAGTAACAAACTAAAGAGAGGCTGTTTTTCTTTACTGATCATTCCACAGTTACAGTAATGGTTTGATTTATGTACCAGCCACTTAATGCCGTATTTCATTCACTTCTAAACAAGTTTCAAATGGATTGAGGATGCTTACTTTGAAGTTTAAAAGGACCAAAGAAACAAAAGGAACAAATTTTTTTTTTAACGTGCATACTGTTAAGAACCAATGCCTAGTTTCCTAAGGATTTCTGTCCAGCCTGCTCCATCTCCTTCTCCTGAGATGGAAAGTGGCTCCAGAATTCTCCTAGCAGGACATCCCTACCCCCTCGGCTGTCTCTTAACTGCTCGGCTGGGTTTGGAGTAGCCTGTGTAGTGGTAGGCGCAGAGCTGCCCAGCGGCAGGTTGACCTGCTGGCTGCTGTCTCCCGGGGGACAGGCTGGGGTCAATTTTTGCCTGCCTCTCCCCTCTGTGGGGCCACAAAAAACTCACTCTCTCCCCTCAACTCCACTGCTGATTTTCACAAAGCGCCTCAAAGCTTCAAGAACAGGCAGTTCAACTTAAGGGCACAACTGTATCTTCAGACCTACGCTGTGGACCTCAACTTCAATATTATTCTGCTCTCAGATCTACACGGTAGATTTTGACTCTAATATTTTGCTCTCTCTACAGGCACAAAAGTGCGTGTGCCAGCAATAGCATAAAAAGTGTAAATGCTGCAAAAATATGTTACCATTTCCTCTCACTCTCCTGCCCAGTTTAGAAATTTGGCTGGAGGCATTCACTGCAGTTTGGAATTTTCTTTTAATATCATTTTTCTGTAGCTGTTTTCTTTTACATTTTTGAAACATTTTTAGTGCTCAGGAAATGTCTTAGAAGAGGAGTCTGGAAACAGAAGCACATTACTTATCCATAGATCAAGAATAGGGTGAGCTGTGCCCTTTCCTGCCGCTGATCTTCAGTCTTAGGATGAGGTGATTTTCTTGCTGCTTGAGAAAATATTTCAAGACTCATGCACATTCAGTTCTTGGCCACTTTTGGCTGAGCAGTGACAGTTCAAGTGTTGTGAATCTCTTTCCATTAAGTGCAAGACTGACATCACCAATGCATTTCCCATATGACAGCAAAGAGTTTCCAGATGGAAACAACTTTCCAACACCGTTGACTGGCGACAAACTATTGTAGTAACACAGAGGCTCTGCACATTTGAGTCAGAGAAAATTGCTGTTGTAAAATAATAATACTAATAACAACAATAAAGAACCTGGCTCACTATGTATGAGGACGAAGGAGGAAGGTCAAGCTAGTTTTATAGCATCTGTTCATTATATACCAGATATAGGATCAAATAGATTCCCTTTGAGCAAAAGAGTAAACCAGAGTGGTCTTGTAAGAAAGGCTGGGTACATTGGCTGTTTTTTTAAGATGATACATGATATCAATTAGAAAACCATTCTCTCTGTCCTCTAAATATGTTAAGGATGAAAATACCAGTTCCTACTACATTATATGCAGATGTGGACTAGTAATAAAATATGACTCTTTTAAGCCCCAAATTAATATCATTTGCAATTATATGGCAATGGAATTAGTTACAGCTTAAAATCCAACTAGGGAAAACAAACAGGAGGAATTAGAGATCTGTGTGCAAATGCTGGGCCATGATCTCACCAGGATCTCAGGGATGCGGTGGGATAGCTCATATAACTGGAGTTCTGCAGCAGATGGATACAGGCTCTTTAGGAAGGTCAGTCTGGAAGGACAAGGAGCAGGTGTTGTCCAGTATGTGAAAGAGCAGCAGGGATGACTGAGGGGCTGTCTGGTGCTGGGTGCAGGATCAGCTGAGAGCTAGTGGGTCTCGGAATGGATTAGCGTTCGTGGGTGACACTGTGGTGGATGCCTGCTACTGACCCTTGCTCAGGAAGAAGAAGTAGATTAATTATCTTCACACAACTAGAAGAAACCTCACATTTTTAGTCCCTAATTCTCGTGATGAACTTTACCTCAATATCTGCTGAACACACACCAGGACCCACACAGGAGATTTCTGGACAATATTGACAACAACATTTAAACAAACAAGGACAAGAAGATTTGGGGAAGACTGGTCACTAGTGGTGTGTGCCCCTGAGGTCACTACCATTTACCATTTCAATGAACAACCTGGGTGATGAGGAAAAATTCACCTGCATCAAATTTGAAGAAGATACAAAATTGAGAGGAGCAGTAGATACACCAGAATGCTGCCACTCCAAGGCAGCAGGCTGGAGAAACGGACAGAGAAAAGGAACTTTGAGAAGTTCACCAAAAGGAAGTGCAGAGTCCTTTAGTTGGGGAGGAATAACCCCTGTAGCAGCACAGGCCAAGTGCAGACCAGCTGGAAAGCAACCTTGCAGAAAGGGACCTGGGGTCCTGGTGAACACCAATGCGAATATGAGTCAGTAACATGCTCTTGCAGCAAAGGTAGCCAACACTATCTTGAACTGCATTAGGCAGAGCATTTTCAGCAGGAGGGAAGTGATCCTTCCCCTTCTCATCACTGGTGATGCCCTATCTGGAATGCTGTGTCCAGTTCCGGGCTCTCCAGCACCAGCCGTGGATGTAGGGGAACAGCTCTCACAAAAGGGCACAAAGGTGTCTAAAGGACTGGAGCATAAGACATACAAGGAGNACCTGGGGTCCTGGTGAACACCAATGCGAATATGAGTCAGTAACATGCTCTTGCAGCAAAGGTAGCCAACACTATCTTGAACTGCATTAGGCAGAGCATTTTCAGCAGGAGGGAAGTGATCCTTCCCCTTCTCATCACTGGTGATGCCCTATCTGGAATGCTGTGTCCAGTTCCGGGCTCTCCAGCACCAGCCGTGGATGTAGGGGACAGCTCTCACAAAAGGGCACAAAGGACTAAGTCTAAAGGACTGGAGCATAAGACGTACAAGGAGTATGTCCTGGGCAATCTGCTCTAGAGCTGGACTAATGATCTCCAGAGATCCCAGTCAAAATCAGCCATTCTGTGATTCTTCAATTCTGAGTTATTTGATTATGGTCAGAAAACAAACCACCTGTTCATTGTATCCTCATAGGGGAAAATTTCTACACATTATTAATTTAGGAGACTTTGTGTTTTAATAACTTTAGAACATTAGCATAGATATTTTTAACTAGCTGACATATTTCAAAACAGGAAAGTAGACTACATTGAAATCTTACCATTTTACAGGCTACCATTGTGCTTTCACCTTAGAGAAATCATTTGAACATGATTTAGAACTACATTGGTGGACAATGTGAGCTGGTTCTTGAACTAGTGCCCAGCACTGAATTAGAGGGTCCCGTATTTGGGGAAGTGTCACATTTCGGAAGCAACATAAATCTACCTTCTGAACAGTGAGATCATGAAACAGTCCCTGACACTTTTCTTAACTATATTGCTGTTAACTCTGCTGAGCCTGAAAAATGCCTTTTTCAATAATTATATATTTCTTCTACAAAAGTGTTTCTTTGATTCCAGTTGGCTGTAATTCTTCTCATTCTCCAACCACCCTTACAATTTATAAGCTGTAACTCCATATAAGTCAATGCATTTGCACTGATGCAAAACTCTTTTGAGAGCAGAGCCAGATCCAGAACTCCCCCGAACTGTACGTTCAAGCAGCCTTTGCACCTACTCTAAGTGCTTTCTGTTGGGTATATGGAACGTTGACACACAAAATTATAACCAAGTTCCAGAGACTAATATACATATTCAGACATGTGGCCCCACTAAAATTATTCCAGATCTATACTGCTGAAACTCAGATCAGAATCATTAGCTTTTATACAGTAACTTGCACACATTTCAAAGATCTTCAAAGAATATCCAGTAGCAATAGAGAGACCAAGAACTAGATTTGTATTGTACCATTTTTTCAAGCTTTAGGTAAATGTAGGAAACCAAGAAAATGTAACACAGCTCCCTTGCTTAGCTGGAGTTGTTTAGCTTGTCTATAGCAAATATGTCACTAGTTCTGTGACAGGATTCAGAGAGATGAAGAAGGAATGCAACTCATAGATATAGACGCTACAGGATTAAGAAGACGGAACATATTCACTGCACTATACTTAGCAAGCTGATAGCCCAAAATGTGAACTTTCATATTAACTTGAAGGTTACTCTAAATGTTCGTAGCTCATAAGAACCTACTTATTTGAAAAATAACACACAAAACTAGAAAACTGAGTTTAAACTAAATTTTTGTTCATAATCATAAATCTAAAGACAATTGCCACAGCAATAATAACATTATTGGCATATATTTAGACCATGTCTGACTTTGCTTGGCACACTCAACAAGAAAATAAAAGCAGATGAGACAACAGATTCTTGTTTTCAGACTCTACAGTGCATCACACAGCATGTGTGGAAGAACAGCTGCAGTGGATGTGAGGGAACTGGTCTCATTCTTCATGAGCTTTAGGAGATATTTTCCCTTATTAAAGCTATATAGTTTACTGAAATCTTTCAGATAAGCCCGGAGTGTGGCTTTCAGCACAGAGATGAATTTGATTTAGAATACTTTGTAGAAAACACTAAGTAGAAAATAAAATGTCCTCACACAAGCAAAATCTTCTGAGAGTGTAGATATAGTACAGTCAATTTTTTGAAATTTTCTGGAGTTGTTCCAATATGAAACCCTCAGAAAAGTTTTTGCAATAAAGATTTTCATGTGATCGTCCTACCACGTGCAACAATGAGATGCATGGAAAAACCTAGTCCCAGATCTGTGCCTCTCTCATTCTTCAGCATTTTATTTGGCTGCAGATAGGCCTAGTACTGATCTCTGTGACTGAAGGATCTGAGATTGAACAAGAGAAAATTAAAATGCTGTTAGTAAAGAAACAGAAACAGAAAGAAAGAACAACATTATCTGCAAAATGAATAACTGATTCATTTAACATTCAAAAAACATTATTTCACAATGTTGAGTATAATTATAACACTTCATTCTGAAATAGATAATTATGATATAAATGTATTTGTAATCTAGTACTTGCCCCTCTCTAATTGCATCCTTGGAATGTAAAGCTCTTTATCTCTTCATTACCAATGTAGTTTGTAAAGTCAGTGGCATGTTTTATTTTTCATTTTGCATCCAGAGTGATGCTTTTATTAATCAAAGTTCACACTCGATTAATGCTCCCCTGCCATCACTACCACAAAACCAACATTTAGCCCAACCATGAACAAGNGATTCATTTAACATTCAAAAAACATTATTTCACAATGTTGAGTATAATTATAACACTTCATTCTGAAATAGATAATTATGATATAAATGTATTTGTAATCTAGTACTTGCCCCTCTCTAATTGCATCCTTGGAATGTAAAGCTCTTTATCTCTTCATTACCAATGTAGTTTGTAAAGTCAGTGGCATGTTTTATTTTTCATTTTGCATCCAGAGTGATGCTTTTATTAATCAAAGTTCACACTCCCCTGCCATCACTACCACAAAACTGACTTTTAGCCCAACCATGAACAAGTTGTTGGCTGTAGTTCTCCTATCATTAGAGTTTATTTCCTTAATATCCCATGCTAATATGGTGTATATGACTAGACAGTTAAGAAGCAGAATTTTCATACTTCACTTGAACACACTGTATTCCAGGAGCTGATGCTTTAGTACAACACAATATAGGGTGTAGCTCAGCAAAACTATCGTTTGCTTTGGGTAAATCTTGTGTACAAGTTGTTTATTGAAAATCTTTGCTCTGTGGTTGGAAGCAATGTAAATGTTTCTTCCTGACAAATTGTCTGAGAGAAAGAGAAAAAAGACTTTAAAGTCAGACTTTAAAGTTTTGTTGGACTGAGATCTGAGACTTGAACCAATCTCATACTCAAGTCATTCAATAAGCAAGGTATAGAAAAAAATAAGAATCCCACATGCTAAAATAATAACTTTTTATATATAAAATCAAAATGGAAATAGAAATTTCTGAGAGATTTTCAAGTGTTTTCTTTTAATTATTTCATTTTATTTCCTATTTTTTTCTGTTCAGCATCAGAAGTGGGAGAAAAGCAGAGGCTAAGAAAGGTGATTTTACAGTATTCCCCAAATCATCATAATGAGTGTGCCCCCAAGTACACATNGGTGATTTTACAGTATTCCCCAAATCATAATGAGAGTGCCCCCGAGTACACACAGTAGACATATGTGTACACATGTACACTTAGGGTTGCCAAAGCTCGTTTTTTTAGAGGCCGTGGGAAATCATGGGAAATCTTTCACTAATGGAGAATTTCCAGAACACGTAGTGCTTGCACATCTAAATGCTCTGATCACCACTACTGCTCCCCATACTCAGGGTATGCTTTTGGTGTAGGGAACTGCTGAGGCCTACTGATGGCAAACAGCAAAAGTGATAAGATGCCCACAAAGCGAGCAATGTTCCATGAATCCTCCAGCTAGTACAGTCATAGAGACATGGCTTCATCTTGGCCACATAGAAGTTAGACATCCAAGCTAAATTAGATGTTTTAATTTTCCCTTATTGCTCACATGGGCCAATTTATTCCACCCCAAAACAGAATTTGGAGACATCAAGGGTGACTACCTCTCTTTGATGTCTGCAGACAGGGCTTAAATGAACGTCACTGAAGTTGAGACAGGCACCATTTATAAGGATCACGAATCACTGACACGAGTCAGAGCAGCCCTGGCTCTCTGTCATATCCCCTGAAAGTGGAACAAAGCAGTAAGATGAAGGAAATGGGTCTTTGACAGTTCCATTTGCCTTCAATATAGCAAAGACCCTGCTCCACACACATGCCTCTACACACTTTTGTGTTTTTTTAATCTTTTCTTTCATTTCGATAAATATACATATATATATGCTCCGCACATGTATCTGAAGCCACTTGCTTATGTATCTAGACGTACTTAAAATGTATTGAATATAGGTTTACTTTCTTCAGTATAGTATCAACAGAATAATTAGCAAATACAAAGATGTTGGCAAAACTGGGACATGCTTTGGCAAATAAAGCCTGAGACAGTTTCATATGACAAAAGACAGAAAGATTGGTCATCTCTTTTTCCTTTTGGAATTAGTAGAATTTTTCTCAGAGATTTTGGAGAGAACAATGATTTCAATCATCTGAAACGTTCACTTTCAGGTCTCTCGCAGTTAATTTATGATGCACTTCATCAGACCAGTACAAGACCAATGACACTGGATGGATGTGACCCTGCTTATACAGCAGTCAGCTTTCAAAGTGCCTGCACATGCATCCACCAAAAAGAGCGGGAGATTATACCCACTCACCTTCAATGATTTCCCTTATGTGGTACTGGAGATATAATCCAGCCACTAATGTTTTGTGTCAAAGAAGACATGACAAATAAAATCTAATAACATCTTCAGTGCTGTAGTATAGCTGCAATGCAATAGAAGCTCAACACAAACAGCAGGCTTCTTGCCATCACTCTTAAGGTATTTAAAAACTCAGCACAAAGGGTTACAGATTAAATCTCCTTAATGCTTTAAATCCTCTCATTCATCCTTTAAAGCTCTGTAACTTTTCTCATGTACTCCATGAATAATCTTTAAAAATACATTTTGATAGTAGCACCTGATAAATCCTCCTAAAAGGTCATTAATTAGCTACAAGATCAACAGTTCCTTTCTTTTGTCATTTTATACGTGTATCCTACACATTCACAAAATATCCATTTTCTCTGTTTTCCCTTCTTGCTTTTTGCATTCTTGTTCTGAGTCAACTTAATGTGCAATTTTTCCTATGGCAGGCTGAAAAAACAACCACTTTTTCTTCCTCCCTGCCTCCTCCCTTCCTCCTTCTGCCCTTCCTATGCACATGTCAGTCCTGATTCACTTTCATTTCTGTGAGTGAGAAAGACAGGATGTTGCTGAGCAGTGAGGATTGATGCTTTCTTTTAAGGATTTCCAAGTAACAAACACATATTTAAAGAAAGTGCACATCCCCATAGGCTTTAGAATTCACCCAGTACATGCAACAAAATGTTGAGGAGGAGGTTGCTATCTGCATTTCAATCAATTCTTTTCTCTTGATTTTATCTGTGTGCTCCAAAGAGTCAGCAGACCTCCGTATTACACTGTGCAGAGAAAGGACATAAGTTTCACAAAACTAATGTGATAAAATACAAAAGAACTGTACCCTTTCCCTATGAGAAACTACAGTAATTTGTGGATATTCTATTTTACAAAGCTGAAAACCGGTGTCATTGACCAGCATAGTGTCAGATTTGTTTTTGATTTCTGGTAGCTGAGATTAAGCAGTGTAGTTCACAGATGAGATGAATGTTTTGTGGATTCTAGTTTTGGGATTGCAGCTCAGTCTATGTCAATGGGCTAGTAAATCAGATTCTCAAGATTATGTCTAGCAAACTAATTACTTGTGATAGTTTCAGAGATCTCTGAAAAGTATAGCACAGCTCAGGAGATAAAAAAAAGAAAAGCTCTCCTAAATGATTCCTATTTGAATATCATCATGAAACACTATCAGAACAGGATCCTGGAAAACTGGTACTCTTTTGTATTTGCCGCAGTCTTTCGGGCATAATTCCTAGCGATTAATTTATAACTGGATTACTAAATAGGAACTAGAGTACTCAAAGGTTCTTTCCAATCTTCTAGATACTTATTCTCACTTCCACACCGTGAGGGAACTCAAAATGTTCCTGTAGCTCTTTTTCATCTAAGGGAAAGGAAGACTTTGGTGGAGAGGCAGAGCTGTATTATTTATCTCTTCTTTTAGTCTAATATTGACTTGACTATATAAATCAAAATACAAGGCTAATTTTGAACTGCTGTTTTGGGTGTATGCACTATTGCCCTCTATTGGCCAGGATCGGAGCTGAGTGATGGACCTTGCGCAACGAACAGCAACTGCCTTGTGGAAGACTCTTCTGTTGTGGCGGGATGGCAGCTCCTTGTTAGAGCGTCTTGACCTACCCTTACTGTCAGGAAGGAACTATGGATCTGCCATAATACTAAGTAAATGACAGCTGTCTCCCTAGAAGTTTTTATGTCCCATCTGGATAATGACCTCAAGGTTCATATGTTTATCTGCATGTTCCTTGAAGTACTCAAACAACCCGAGTTCTCTATGTTGCTGCTTCCTCACTTCTTGGTGCCTAACAACCAAAGAAACATCTCGAGAGAAACACCCTTAGGCAGGGAGGGCACTACTGAGAATAGAGGCTCTAGGTCCCCGCAAGTTTGTCTTCCTAATCATGACAGATATTGACCTCTACAACTAGCAGCCAGAAAAATGGTGGAAGCTGTGTCACCTGAGCCTGTAAATAAGTCCAGACACCTAGCTGACACAGAAGGTAACTAATCAGGCTTTGAAGATGTGCAGAATATGGAAGATCAAGAAAAGAATAAATGCTCTATAGTAAGAATGTTTTCCGTGACTAGAGATCCCGAGAGGAACAGGTCAGTAAAACTTAATTTTGCAATTTTACAGAATAACAAGGCACCATTAGCATTCCTTTTGCAAATAAGGATTGATTTGCTTGCATATGATAGATCACCAAATGCATAGGAAAAATTGGTTCTATGCCAGTCCCTTCTAAAAAGTCACTTGGTACATCATTTAAAGTCAGTGTTAGCAGTCACTGGAAAATATTAGTTACACAGCTTCAATTGAAAATGAAAGGACCTGTTTATGGTTACATATTCATGCAAACAGACAGTGTAGCATAAATAAATATCACCATTCTTTATGGAATCTCAGGAGGAAGCAAACAGTAACTTTCTCCCTGAAACATCCATTGCTTTGTGCTGTCAACACTAAGTCCTCCAATTCAGACTGGTCTTTCTAATTGTGCCCAGGAGAGGAATATAGCATTATAGAAAACATTTGGTAACTTGATGTAACCTGGTTTCTTCTGCATATAAGTTTTATCTGTTTACAGATAATTATCATACTATTCCTAAATTATAAATTGCATTTGACTTCTTATGAAGGGGATTAAAATGAACTTATTTTTCTTACTTCAGTATCATGCTGCAAATACAGGTCTGGATTAATCACAGCTCTGAGAAGCACTCATTCCTGTAGAGCACTCCTGAGGAGGAACTACACTTTGGCCTTCTACTCTGCAGCGTGAGTATGCAAACTTTTGCTTTATGTCTCCTCCTTTTCCTAGTGCTCTTTGCACCTAGTCATCACTAGGAAATGATGCGAGGAGAAGCGAACAAGGACCGAGCCTGCTCTTTAATGTACTTTGTTCTCTGACGATTTTTTCCACTGCATGAGTATTGGGACAGGCTAAGGTCCAGTGAAATCAATGGCTCTCTTTCTTGCTTTAAAAGAATGACAGGTGAAGTCCCAAGCTTACAGGTTTCCATTATGCAGAGTACAAAAGTTGAACTCAGAACTCCTTCTGTGTTCTGGCCCCTCTTATACAGCTCTGCGTGATGGCAGGTATAATGGAGCTCTCAGAAAACCCTTAATAAAAAGAGAAAGAGAGAAGACTGCGCAAATACTGTAAGCTCAAAAGTTGGCTTATGGAAAGGAAACAGAAGGCGTTAGCAGGAGTGAAGAGTTCAGAATAGGGAGAGGTAGCAAGTTGTGTGTTCAAAAGGTCAATATAGCATATATATGAATGGCTTTGAGGAGTGTGAGAGTTTTACTTCAAAGCTGATTTTGCTGATGACACAGTAACGGAGGGTGGGAAGCAAAAGAAACAGAGGAACCAAGCCAGACTGACCGGAAGGGCAGAGAGGGATGGGGAGGGGACGCAGGGAGAGGGAATGAATGTCTGGATTGCTCAGAAGTGGCACAGGCATTTCAGTGCAGTAAATGAAAGTGAACAGAAAATGAAGAAAATGCTTTCCTTTGCTCTCCTCAAAAATAACGGATCGGGTTCTCAGCTTGTATAATGATCACAGCTCCAAAATCAGGCATCAAGGGCTGAACAGCTGTTGTTTAAATCAAATTAATCCTAAACAATGATTGCAGTTCCCACAAACTTCAGTGAAAATGGAAAGTATTCATTATGGATTACTTGGATTTTGGTTCTCAATAGAGAGGAAGAAGCTCACCAGCCCTTTTGGTTTTCTAAGATACATATTTTTATATAAAGCTTATGAATGTGGGGTACACCAAACACAAAATATTTCCAGAAGTAACGGGAAAAGTTTTGTCATACCTGCAGGTTAAGACTCTATTTAAATAAAGCTTGTTAAACCATATTTGCAAATCTAATCTTTATATTTCATTAAAAAAAAGCAAAATCTGTAAACAACACTGACTATAGCAGTTAAAAGCTAGAGGCATAACTACATAGCCATACATCCCATAATGGCAGACTTTACACCCAGGATTAAAATAAGCTTTTAAAAAGTGGTTTTGAATTATGAAAAAAAAGAAGAAAAAAGTAGTTTTATACTGCTTTCTTACTAAGCAACTTTATTGCTTGGTAAAAACAGTGAAACACTTCATACCTCACCAGAGACTATTATACAGTTCTCTTCTGGTTGACCAAGTGATACATTAAAGTACACTGAAAATTTTCAGTTAATTTCTAAAAACTGACTTAAAACATTTTTTTTATGAGCATAAAGATGGCCTAGGGGGTTTGCAGTTTTCCCTCCCTGTTATTTTGATAATCTCAGTGCTTCAGCAAGTATCATCTTCTTTCTAGAGTAACAGAAGTATAACTATTTTGCACTTCATTTTTCCTCTACAACAACATAGTAGGGAAATAATCTTTTTTCTCTTTTTTAATCAATACTTCATAGAAGGTCTGAAATGAAAGAAAATGGAAACAAGAGGTAAAAGATGTCTCTTTTCCTTGATGATCTGTTTGAGGTATTTCACCTCATCCTCTAAAAAACATTCACAGAGGTCTGTGTTTATGTGTGTTGTGGGTGAGGGAGTTATTTCCAGACTGCTCATATTTTAGGTTTATCACTTTCCTTGATTTTCCCATAGTTGTAGTACCCCAATGAACTAAGGAAAAAGGTTTTCTGATGCCAGAAGTATTTTTTTTCATGTTTTTCTTACCACGGAGATTTTCCTAGATGAGTTAATTTCCACCTAGAGAACCTTTTGAGTCATCTAAATCAGAGGAGACAAGCCTTTTCCTTGCAGAGGGCCAAGCAGACCTTTCACACACCTTTCACGGGCCACACATTAACACACAGATTAGTGTTGTCTTAAAATATGGGAGGAAAAAAATACAGCTTCAAGCTGTAGGAAATCAAGTTACAGGCTAATTCTGCCAGGAGGTTCTCACACCTCCTCTACACAAGCTCTCTTGCATGGTGGATTCCCATATTTATAAAGTTCCTTGAAAAAGATGTGTCCTGAATACCTTATTATCAGAAATAACTCATGTAAAGCATTCCAGCCCTGGAAAACTTCATAAGGAATGTCTCTCTGAAAGTACTTTTAAAGAATAGCTCATTTCTGAGTAGGTGCTTGTTTAGCTTAAAAAGACACCTGTTGAAGCAAGATGGATTACACACATTTTCCTTTGCCAGCTTCCTCTGTACACAGATGTCTTCACTGAAGGTGGCCACACACAAGCACCCATGGAGTCCTGTTACTGGGTGGTAGGTTTAACTTCCAAAGAGGGCACCTAGCTACATATTTAAGGGAAGTCAGATGAGGATATGAGAGATCAGTCCCGAGCTGGGCACTTGCTTAGGGTATCCACACACATCTTCTGAAAATACAGGCAGCATTCCCATTGTTTGATCACCCCAGTCACCAGCCACCCATGTAGACCACTAGCGCCTGAAGCATTTTAGGTAAAATTCACACCTGTGTTTCAAAGTTCTTGAAGAATCTTTACCCAAATATCTGTATCTTCACTCAACTCACACTAGGAAGTTTGTAGGACTAGATACAGTTTCCAAAAGCAAAATTCTGGAGAGCTACCTCCCCCACCAGACCTCCTCAGTGAACTCATGTTCTCACCCTCACATCTGAGATTTTCTTTATATCAGAGTTTTTCCTCACATATCGCATGGAATTCTTCCCTCCTCAGAAATATTTGTTAAGAAGGATGGATTGAATACACTGAAGGATCATAGTAGGTATGTGAAAAAATATCTGAAATTTAGCTTCAACCTATATTATTTTAGGCTAGAGCTCAAGGCTTTTCTGTTGTGGATTTTAGAACTTCATATATGCTTGTATGTTGTCATTTAGTGAAAATGTAGCATGAATTTGTGAAAGACTACACTTAACAGATTGTGTCACTAGCTGAGGGTTTCCAAGATCATATCCCCTGTTTCTGCCTGGAAATATTCTCTGGGCAGTCAAAGATAATTTTCTCATTTGTCTGGGTAAGTCAACCCAGAGGAAAGGTAGCTCTGGCTGCCAGATGTGCAGCAGCCCTGGG
Source organism: Crypturellus undulatus (assembly GCA_013389825.1). NCBI lineage: Eukaryota > Metazoa > Chordata > Aves > Tinamiformes > Tinamidae > Crypturellus > Crypturellus undulatus. Next base: position 470,484 of record VWPW01004614.1, on the reverse strand, counting down.
CAAGTATAAGTGCAGATCACCAGGTGGATGCGTAGATAATGCAGTAAGTCGGATGGACCCCAAATGCACCAATTCTATTTTGCATAGTATCTGTGGTACTCTCCAGTTGGGGAAATCTGGGACAGAAATATGGGAGTCATAGCTAAAATTCCTTGGTTTTACATGAAAGAGCAGTATCAGGAAGTCACTTCCAAGAATTTCTCCAATTAAAATACTTGTGCCTGATTTCCTACATTGCCAGCACCTCCCTTCCACCTAAAACTATCTGTCTTAGTGCTCCCTACTGCAACAATCATTTTACACTACTCTGATGATAAGTAATACATTTAAGAGATCTCACTAGTGGGAAAATCCCAGCCCATGTGTTGGGGAATAAGAGGTTCTGGTAGTGTATTGCTGCTGGGATGGCTCCTACAGCATCACCTAATCAACTCCATCCATTTCTGGCTGTCTGAACAGCCCGAGTTTGCTGGGAACTAGGCCAGTGGCTGAACACCCGAAGGCTGATGGGTGGATCAGCAACATGTGCTCCTGACCTCTAAGAGTAATGAAAAGCAGCTCAGATGTTGATCCATGGTCTGTGGACGTGTGTAGGTAAAACTGGTCTGCTGGATTTCTAACTCTAGCTATCTGTAAGATTTGCCCTATGTATTTCACATATTGCCATAAACGGATTTAACTTGCATTTCTAATTGCAGTCACAAACTCTACAGTAAGAAATTTGCTACGTATATTTGGAAACGATGACTCAAAAGGTGCATAAAATGATAAATACAAAATGGATATTAGTACTATGGAAAATGAAACCTGAGATGTGATGTCTTAAATATTTTTTATGCTTCACTGTGATTGATATTTCAACCTTCAGGGTGAAAGAAAAATGCCTGATGTCACTGTATTGCAGCTCCCATAGTTCACTCTTGAACCCTCTGTGTCTTGTCCCGCACAATTCAGCTAATTTTTGACTATTGTATACTCTTTTATTCCAGTGAAAAAAGTGCTTCTCTTTAAAGCAACAGAGAGCTACAGAATCTGCCCTCCTTTGTTATCAGATGATTTCCTTGAAGCTGTAAATTAGGCTCACAGATCTTCTTTGTGCACCAGGAGCTCAAATGAGCTAACCTCTGTCAAGCGATGAACTCTGGGACATTTTTTTTCACTTTTGCAAACATTAGCCTGGGTAAGTGAATCAAGTATTTGACATGGCATAATGAGGGGGAACCCAAGGGAAAAACTAGTGAGCTCATAGTCCAAAACTGATGCAGTCATAGTATTCAAGGAAAAGAAAGAAAAAAGTACACTCAAATTTTCCACTATGATAAAACCAGAAGCAAGCACTAGAATAGGTTGTTTTTGATATCCATTGTTCAGTGTCACCAGAGTGATATTTTTTTCTATATAACAGAACAGTGGTTAATTCATAGCTCTTGGGATTTTTAAAAACATAAATCACTATAGTTTTTTTTTTTTCTTTTTCCCTATATCAATCAGTGGTTTGTAAAAATCCGTAGGGAGAAATAAACCATACAAGCTGGCAAGTAGCTTTCACGGCATTTAAAACAACCGTGGTAGTTATAAACAGTAAACAAAACATAGTAACCAATTTAAACACTAGAGATTGTTGTATCATAGGAGCATAAATCATTAACTTAATAATTTCAGCAGCAGGGACTTAAGTACAAAATTAAGCCAACAGTACCCCCTGTGGCAATAATGAAGTACTGTATTTCGTACAGAAAACAACTGACACAATTTGTGGTTGTAGCTTGGAAATCCTCTGGAGTTGAGGCTTTAGAAGGGATATCTCGAAGTAGATCTAGCACAAAGTACTTTTGTAAAGAATTCTATTCTAAACACACTTTTGAAAATACAAAAATAAATCCATGCACAGTGAAGAAGAGGTGAGAGAGCTTTAGAGAAGAGATACACAGAGATATATAAAGGTGGTGGCACATCGCTGCCGAGATTGAGATAGTAATGTGTTTTTAGACAACATCATTGGTTATTTTTCTGAAGAACCTAGTCATATATCAATATCATGCATAGGAGATTGAAAAACAGAAGAGTCTCTGGCTAAATTTATCTTATGATAGGACTGAGATTCCAGAAATCCCAGATAGTCTTTAACAAAACACTGAAACATGTTTTAAATGAAACTATATTCTCTTCCCCTCAGTCAAATCCATCCTACATCTCTTCCTACATCTCTGTAAATGAAGGTTAGAGTGAATAGTCTTCTCACTCGGCATTAGCATTGGGTCTGAAATTAAATGGATAAATCTAAGCTTAAATTCCCCTTGATTTTACAACTAGAGAAGCAGTGCATGAATACTGCTCAGGAGGAATTTATTTTAAATATTGTTTTCAGATTTTGATAAATCTTCAAAGAAATGAGGGTATCTGCAAATTGTTGGAACACAATTCAGTTATTCCTTCTTTCTTATGACTTTGTTTTTATTTCTTCCGGTATAGCATTTCAGGGGCAAGTCTTATATGTCTGAATAATGCAAGATTATACTATAGGAAAAAAATCATGGACTAATACTGCAGAAGAACATTTTAAATATTGATATCAAAATTCTTGTTCCATTCCTCACATCTATATTTTTATAAAATATTATGAAATATTATGAAAATATGTGGAAATCTAGACATGGTAATCTAGACAAAATTAAGGTAAAATGAAGTAGAAAATATCATGGTTGAAGCACAGAAATTTTTAGAGGTATCATAGGTTCGTGTTCATTTTCAATTAGCTGTTGAATTTCCACGATGATTTCTGTCATTTTTAGCTCAAAGAGAAAACAGATATGAGTGAGTCTTAATTCTGAAATATTTAAAATATTTAAAAAGGCAAGAAAAGAACTGAAATATAAACATTCAAACAGGAAAAATAAAAAAGACAACCAAATGTTATTACATTCCTATATCAGGATGGATTTCTGATCCTTGCTGTCTATGGTCTTATCTCATGTCCCAAAAGTGTTGTCTTCTCTTTACTGAAATGTCTAAGAATCCTAATTACAGAGCAGGACCCTTGCACAATGGGGAAGATGACAATCTGTGTTGCAGTCAAATTATGATCTAAGTATTAGAAAGTATTAGAAATTAAAAATGGAAACATAGACGTAGAAGAGTGCCTTTCTTTCATTTGCATATAGCTGTTCTTCAGTAAATACCTGACTATACTGTTTTTCCTCATTAAAATCTCTCAAGTCAAGCCCATCTTCCTCATCTATCCTTTGTGATATTGCTGGGTGGAGATCTTTATTTCTTCAACCTAGTCCCTTTTTTAACATAACTAGACTTTTATTCTGTAAATATGTATCATGACATACATTACCAATTACAAAAATATGAAGTACTTCGCTATACACTAGGGAAGATACAAACTGAAAAGTATGAGACTGATTGCAAACATTCCTGAAAAGGGATCCAGACTACTGATTCTGGCCTACATAACACATAAAATGTATACATTAGTAAATAAAGGTGATGAAAAGATCTGCAAAAAACGTCAGGCTGCAATGCTGAGTACTGCAGAATTTCCCTCTAATTTCTAAGATTTAATAACTACCCTAAAGGAATCATTTAGGAAAGTAACATTATCCACAGTAGTTTAACAATACTACATTATCCTCTTAAAACATGACTGAAAGCTGTGGAACAATGTAACTCATATTATGTTTAACATGGTGTAATTTACCTACCAATAGGTCAGAGAGCAGAATCCTTTGGCCGCACTGCCTCAGATTAAATTCTCAGTTTTAAATACAAAGCCAGAATGATCATTCAGATTTATATCCATTTAATACTACTTACAGAACAACAAGTTGCTTTTTGTCTTTCCAGTTGTCTCTAAATCTAAACTGTATGTGAACTCTGAAACTGAGACATGCCTGACTCTGAAAATGATGAATCCAGTTCAGATGCAAACATCTATTATACAAAGCAATAGTATGTAGAAAAACTGTCAAGTACCTTGGCTGTCTTGAGATTTTCTCCTTTCAAATGTGCCCTAGTGTTTGTTTTATTTCTGTAGCAGCAAGCTGCAGCATTAGCCAAGAAAATCCTGACAAAGTCCAACTATCATTGCCCTGTAGCCAAATTTAGGACCAGTAACACAGTTAGCCAAAACCAGAAGGTTTAAGGATATTTTACAGCTGAAATATTTTTCAGGTAGGGTGCATGCTCATAGCAAAGAAAAAAAAAATCTGTACTTCTTGTTACACAGAAGGACTCAGCACCACTCATGAGGAGAAATGCCATCACCAAGCAGATTCCTTGGAAGAGACTCAAAACTAAATAGATGACCTGGCCAATTATTCAGCTCTAGCTACTAGTAAAAAAACTTCTTTAAAGGAAGAGGTGGCTTGTGGAACATTTTTATTGAACAGCACATCTTGGGCTTGGATATTTTTTAGCTTGAGACTTTTAGAACCACTGGATCACCACTAGTCTGAAAAAGTCATAAATACTGTCCAGGATTCCAGCCTGCTTTGGGAGATTATTTAGGATACCCCCACAGGAAGGAACAATTGAGTCCTCCATCACAGAATAAGTAGGACATTTCTCACCAGTGAACGCTAGCCATTTTTCAGCGGAAACTAGTTCATACCCCAGAGCCCTCACTGACTAGCACTGACGTGGTGCACTGTTTACTCACGCTTACTCATTAAAGAATGTTAAGAGCTTCCTTGAGCTGCAGAGTTCAGGTTTGCAAAACAAATCTTTATTGCAAAATAAGGACTTCTCTTCAAGATGCTGTTGATCATGGAGAACTACAGAGACCTTGTTTTGCCATACATACACAGCAACCATCTTCTTAGTCTGGGTCTAGTTTAATACACATGCCTGGAAGAAAATAATTAGGTTGTTAAGTGTGAGTCAACTGTCACTTACGTTATGAATAGTGCATGTCTGTGTGATGAAGAAATGCTGACTACATATGAGTTCAGTCTCCTAACTAAATTTTCTGCCAAGATTGCTAGAAGTTACTTAATATGTGTGAACAACATAAACTGTAAACAAACCTAAAGGGGGAAATTTGGTCCCTGAAATACACCCTTTTAGGATTCAGAGGTAATTAAATCAGCAAGTTAGCTCTAGCATTAGCCTCTCTTGAACAAAAGCAGTCTATTGGTGTCTAAGTGTATGTTACTGTTAAAAAATGTGGAATAATGTCTATAAGAACCTCGGTGGAAAGTGATAAACAATTTTGCAAGTTTCCAGGTAACACTGCAAAGGTATGGCAAAGATGCTGTTCACTTCCCCTTAAGAAACAGCAATGGCTCTTAGGAAGGATTATTTTGTAAACATTACGCGAGATTTTTAACAAAATGGAGAGATAAGTTAAAATCATACAGGTGGTACTAGACAAGATGGAATGTATCTTTATAAATTCTTTATAAATCCCTATAAATCATGCTAATTTATCTTTAAGAATCCAAAATGCACGGTGCGTGCCATAATACTTAGTCACTACGACAATGTACAAACTGGGAAACAGGTCATGTTTTAGTAAGAACCTTTCTGAAACCAGACCCACACTTCTCTTCCAAATTTTCATCCCGGATGGCATGACACGGCAAAGTAATTCCTTTTGTTCTCCTTCTACAACGTGATTTTCCTCCCCCCTTCACCTTTCTAAAGAGAACCTAAAGACAATTTCACCCACAATGACAGGACCATTTTATGGTAATTCCGTGAATAAACTACTAGCAAGGACCTTTGCAAGTACTTAACTTTGGTTGCCAAAAACATTGTTCTGAGCACCTCAAAACACAGCTCATCACCAGGAGGGGGTAAAAAATATATAACTGTAATTAACATGCTGTCATTATTCTGGTCATATGAACATCCTATTAAAATGCAGCTTGCTTTTATGCCTATCATCCCATTAACTGCCATTGCAGTAAATCTCTCAATAAAACTCTCTATAACAGAGAAAATTTGGTATTTTTATGCACCATAATTTTGGGACCATATTATGTGCTATAATGGCACATACAGAATGAAACTCCAAGAGCCTGGTATGCTTACAATTAAATAAAGGAAAACTAAATTAAATAAAGGAAAATGGGGTTACTGGTGCTTTTAGGATGATTAGAACTGGAAGAACTTTTGCTTTTAAAATTTCCTTATGAGGAACGTTACACTTTTAAAATAGGAGTTTGCTTTCTTTCCTATTTTTTCAACTTTCAGCCAATATTCTGGGATGGCAGTATACAAAGGGACAGCATTCCAGCATACGTAATCTGTCTGAACTGCGTGAATAGTCGGTAAGGTAAAACACACCGGCCTTCCAGGCAAAGAGAAGCTATTAGTGATCTTTATTTGCCACCCTAAATTTCTAATGAAAAAATAAAGCATGCTTCATATAAAAATGCAGTGCCAAGCCATAAATACAGACACCACTTTAGCATAATCATTGAAGACTGCATTTATGAAACCAGGAATAATTGTAAAAAAGATATGATCAGTAGAATGTTATCTTGAAATGTCAGATATGTCTAATACGAGCAACACGGAAAAATATGATTGGAAATAGAGGTGTTACAGGTAATCCTTTTCTGAACACCATAATCCACATGATTGAACACAGCATTTTCAACTTGCTTCTTCTGTTGAAACATTCATGAAACACCTCACAAATATGCAATGGAACCATTTATTATCAACATCCAGATATGTTTATGATAGCACAGAGATAATATCTGAAAGTTCCTATCAAAGTCAAACTGCACACAGGGCAATATTCAAAGAACCAAGAAAAAAAATGTTATCAAGCTAATACAAGATACCATACAAGCATAAAAACAACATTACCAGAAAGATGAGAGATGTAGTATAAGAACTTGCATTTATGCAACCATGAGTAGACATCTCATCCCACTATTTCATCCTCTGCTGCTGAATGTTTTTAGTGTAAAGCAGTGACATCTTTATATCCGAATGATATTTTTTGTCACAGTGGCAAAATGACGCATATTGATGCAAAAACTCAGTGGAAGCTTGTAAAATTAATTGAAATTATAGAGTCAGTCTTAAAAAGGAAACTGCCTGAGAAAGTATTCTTGTGTTTAAATCACTGATTCACTCATACATATATTATCTATTCCATAGATTTATGCCTTGTAAAACCTATGTATTAAAGTCTTCCAACCATTCACAAAGTATGTATTTGTTCTTTAGTCCTTTACTTACTTCAGGCCATCTGTTTCCATATATCAGACTGAAGCAATTCAGACCTAGAACATGAGGGTATCGTTCTCTGTACCATGGTGTCCTGCATGGAGTGGAAATATCTGGAGCTGTTCGAAAAAGTCTGTCAAGCAGCAGTCCTTCCACCACCCCATTCCGGGAAGCATGGAATGATTTTGCAATATCAGAGTGAATGAATAAGTTTTTGCTAATCCTTCTCATCTATTGAGCGCTCTTTAGACTGCATTTGGAGTGCCGTGTTCACACAAGAAATACGTGGACAAACTGGAGTGTCTGAGCCCAAAGGGAAAGTCACCGCAATGGTTAGGTTGGAGTGCATGAGGCGCAAGGAGGACCTGAGCACGTCACGCTTGCTCAGAGTGGAGGAAAGGAGGCCAAGGGAGGGCTTATCTGCTGTCTGACACCCCCTCAAGAAAGAGTGACCGCAAAGACACATACAGACTCCTCTCAAAGTGCTCGGCAGAAGAGCATGAGGCAACAGCTGATAGGAAGGAAAATTCTGTCTGGACATCAGGGAAAAAAAAAACATAGTGAATCTAGTGCAGCATTGAAACAGGTTGTCCAGAGAAGCAGTGGAATTTCCCTCCTTAGAGCAATTCAGAGTTCAACTGGGCAAGGTTCTGAGCAGCCGTATTTCTGCAATTAGTCCTCTTTTCAACAGGACTACAACACTACCAGGGGTCCCTGTCAGCTTGCATTGTCCTGTGGGCCGTGACACAACATCTCAAGCTGTATGTCAGCTCCTCCGCTGGGGCGAAAGTGCATGCACAGTGCTTGGAGGGAGCCTCGTCCCGTTCCACCAGCAGGGGCTTTAGTCTGTTTCTTTTCAGAGGGATGAAACATCAGTGGTTTCCACTGAATTCTGTAATATATTTTTAGTTTTTATTATTTTGAGAGAAATAAAGGTAGGTCACTAAATAGTGAAGGACCAGATTTTAAAACCTCCTTTATGGAAGCTACTGAGCGTTTGGGACACTGATAAAACACATCTACTTCATTTAGATAGCCTAAAGTTCTTACTACAGTTGTGTAAAAAATCAGACCCTCATTGCTTTGTATTGATGTGTCTCCTCTGTTAGCTACACAAGTCTGAGTTCTTTTGCTATCCCACAGTGCTATATGTGGTGCTGTGTTTATTTTCCAGGTCAAGTAGTTTCATGCACTGGAAATTGAACTTTTGAAGAAACAATATAAGGGAAAAAGAAAGATAATCTTAAATCTACCAAGTTTAAAGGGAAGAGAAAAAAAAATCAGTTCACATGATTAACTGTCATAAGCACAGTACATACCATCAGAGGTGCCAAAGCCCGACTTGAAAGGTTTTAAATGTTTCAAGCTGTGCAAGCATGCGTTTCTTCAAACAGGCAGAACTGATTATGAAGATCACAGGCAAAACCTTAGTTAAACAGAGGATGTGCAATTTTTGTAAATCGTTATACAGCGATTACTAACTATTGAAATAAATAGTTTAAATGTTTATTAACATTGGACTTTTTTTCCCCTCTCTATCCATGTAAAGAATAAGGAATGCTGCAGGTAATGAAGGCAGTTTTTGTTATCTACAAAGGTAGGCAATGAGTTCTGAGAAAGTCAAACTTGATTTTATCCCAATTGAGTTCCTCTTTGATTTCAAAGTTTGATAAACTTAGAGATATTTTTCATTTCTGAGTATTTTTTTTCCTAACAGCTGAGATCAAAATGCCACAAAAATGCTGTAGTTATGATGTTTCTTATTTATTGTTTGAAATGCATACATTCTGGTAGTCCCAGAATGCCCGTGTGCTCCACACTGTGTCAGGAGCAGTACACACTCCTGGAGCTCTACACCTTCGATTAATGGATGAAAAAAAGCACTGTAAGCACAGGAAATACTGCAAGTAAGGACAGCATTATGAAGTCCATATTATATTTACAGTTCCTGTTTCTAACTCTAAAAAAAACCAAAACAAAACAAAAACTATTTTTAATTTGTTTCGGGGAGGGGATTTATTGTTTGTTTGTTTGTTTATTTTTTTTTGTCAAAATCAGCTTATTTAAACTGTTACAGGTCATTGTTTAGATATTCCTAAATGTTAACTTGCACAACAGACTGAATTGATAGCAAAAGGCAAAGAACTAAGATAAATATTTAAGCAAAGTTCTGTAATGCCTCAGTTTTGTCAATTTGAAACATAAGTTAAGCTGGTATCACTAAAAATGTTAATGCGCATATTATTCTAGCTGTGTTGTACTTGTTAAAATGATAACTGCTCCCAGCCCACTTCCAAAATATCATCTTCATTCACTAGGCAAATCAGGAAGGTAAAAAACTTCTGGAGGTGGATGAGGCAAACATGAAACATGAGGGTGAGAAGGTCTAGCTCTCACTGTTGTGTATAAAAGATACATCAGCATTTTCATTTTGGAAGAAGGATACCCTTTCCAGGGGGTAATGGTGCTCCTTGATGGCAGGCTCCTGCAGCAACAGGAGGCGGCTGAAGGCCTCCTTCACACAGCCGAACTTGTCTGCCTGCGCAGAGCGGGTCCCTCGCTGAGACTCAAGCACGTGCTTTGCCAGGTTGTGCATGGCAGAGGCAGAAAATTCAGCAGAAATGTTGTGAACTCCAACCTGCCAACCTGACAAACGATCAGCATTCCTTCTCTTCCACAGAAAGACAAGAAATTTTTCAAAATGTTCAATTTCAATGTCCAATCATTTGCTTTCCCAAATGGAGATATTTGAAAAATGGCCTGATTTTGAATACAAGGTGAGCATCTGCCCTTTGAACATCATCTCCTTTCTAAATGGTGCAACTCTTCTTCTTCCAGAATATCAAGTAGCATTCTGGTTGTATTTCACAAGAGGGTCAGTTTTTAGGCCAGACCATGCTTAAGTCGCACTAAAATTGCAAGGTGTTCAAACATAACCCTTACTCAGATATGCTTAATAATTTCTTGGTATGGGCTCCTAACCAGTTCAATACAGAGCACCTGAAATGTACCGAAATTATTTGCTCTGTTTTTTTTGGAGTAAAAGTACTTTAGATTTATTCAAGGTGACAAAAAACTCTGATTCCTGTGCCTGGCTCTTACTCATAATTTCTCTTTTCTTCCATTTTAGAATCTATTATATGAAACAAGATTTATAACCAGCAGTAAAAGACTTAGAGATTTTTTTTCTTAAAATGAACCAATATTTCCTTTATAATGAACCGATGCACTAGTTTTCCAGCATTTCTCCTCCTCTATAAATACGGATACACACTTCCATCTATGTCTACTTAGCTATATATTTCTCATTCATGCATAGATATTTGTGATCTTTATGAATACGTATCAGTTTCTATCTGCGTTACTCAGAAAGGTAATATATTCAGCCTACAGTATACTGAGGTTGCCATTCTACAATATCTTTAAATTTGTAATAAAAAAGAAAAAACGATCCAGAGGGAAATCTAAGAGGTTGATTAATACCAGAAAAGGAATAAATAAGATTGGAAACAGAGTGGATGCCTGAAATCTTACTTGTTTCTACCTAGGGTCACTAATTTAATTTTCTCCTACCGTCCATGTGGTTTTTGTTTTTTTAATTTCCAGGAATTCCTGACTGTTTATTCTATAACAAACCAATGGGATTCTGAGGCCACAGTACGTTGTGGGAAATGTCTCAGTAGTGTTCTCTGCTAAAAGTTGCTGAGAAGCTGTGTTGGTGTGATTGAATAAACACTTTCTATCCCACTTTCAAAAGGCAGCATAATCCGTACATCAATTAAAACCAAATGTCTGCATAATGGTTAAGATACCGCTGTGTGTCATCCTCCCAATCCTGGGCAAGTGTTTCTTAAGTGCCCTGAAATCAGATTGTCAGCATTAAAAAAGTCTTCAGATAAATGTGTGCAGGCAGATGGCTTGTTTCTGCATGATTTTCTTAGGAGCAATGTTTTTTTAATAAAACCGTTGTGTGTGATTTATCTGACGTGTGAAGCGCAACGAAGGCGAACAAGGCTCAGCACACACACATACAGGCCCAGGTCACCCGCTGCGCTCCCTCCTCCCCAACCTCATCCTCGTGCTGCCTGAGGGGAGCGAGGCCGGGGAGCTGCACAGCACCCAGGAGAGCACAAAGATGCTTGTTAAACACAGATGCAAGCATGAAAGAAGAAACAGAGGTGCTGCCGCTCTCCCTGACCTGCTTCCAACCTCACTGGTCCTTCCTCGCCTCCTCCCATTGCTAATATTCCTCCCAGAACTTCACAGATGTTTTCTGATCTAGCTACTGAGTGGTTACTTTTCAAGTGGCTTCTTAGCGCAGATGTTTCACAGGCTCTTTAGTCTTCTGTTGACAATTTTCTTTCAAAAAAGCACATTGCTGTGCTACTTTAAAAAAAGTAAAAATAAACCACAGAACTTCATATTAACAAACAAATCATTGGAGTTTTTAAATATCTATCATTAATATTATAAAACATCCCCGATTAGCTTCAAGGCTGCACTTACTATTGTGTAGACCAGCTCTTTCAAAAAGCCTCTTGCTCCAAAAGCTCTAGCCCCTACCTCGTTTCAGGACAACTCCATTAACACTGAAATCTGTACAATAAATAAAATGCTATGGTGAGCATACACACACCCTTCAGACACGCATTTCTTCATGACAGTGTTTTGTTATTTGCCTCATCAAAAAAAAAAATGCCCCAAAATATAGCATGCACCTTTTGGTTTTATGTGAGCAAGTGAATTAATTCACAGTTAGTAAATCTCGCCTCTACTCCCTCCAAAGAATTTATATGTTGTGGCACGGCCTGTGCTGAAGGTGATGTTGATCTTTTCCTTTGCTCAGACCTAGCATCTTCTGTTCCATTTTTAATCCATCATTTCATTCAAGTTGCTCAGGCAGGTGTATGCAGCCTCTGCCATCACGCTCAGGTTTTCACATGGCGTTTGGAGGTGCTGCACTTACACCCCACTGGTTCTCATGTCAACACTTCAAAATTAATGAGAAAGAACTCACTGGAGGCTGTATGTCAAACAGAAATGTGCAATAAAGTAGTCATGTGGAACAAAACTGGGTTGGAGGAGCTATCTGGGTGGAGAAAATAAACAAATGTAATACGAGTTTGGAAGTTTCAACCAGTGACCAGGTTTCTCAGCCGGTCTAATCTGGAATTGCTCCACAAATTAAAACTTGATTTCATGGGAACTGTGCCAGTTAAAATCAGCTGGAGAGCTAGCCCACAGCCTTTGGCTTTGAAACACTCTGCACTACACAGGATATGCCCTTCCCATGGATGTCCTTCAAAAATGAGTAAAAGAATAGAAAATCTTTACCCAAGCCACCTCACACTTCTGCTCTAGCTGGTCTTCCTATGCAAGTAGTTTAACAGCCAGTATTTAGAGTGCCTGATTCATCCTCATCCTCTTTTATGTCAGTGAAATCATTGGATCTGAACCAGTAGAAAACCCAGAGCCACATAGCACTGAACTAGGCCCAAGGATTTTTAAAGAGTTGACTGCCTAATGCTTTTTCAGTTCTTGTTATTATGAAACATCGAGTGCTGTTACTACTTTGAGTGACTTCTTAAACTTCCAGAAACTTAGACTCAGAGGTGAGGGGAAATCTACAGTTTCATAATGACGGGTAATTAGGGAATCAGTTTTCAGGACACACTGCCCACTGGGTAGTTACTTTCTCAGGCTTCTCCTCCAAAATGCAGTTTCAGTGCTGAACTAAGTTTAGGAAAAGGGATCCAGCATTTTCTGTTTATAACCTGTCTCCTCTTAGCTTAATATCGCTCCGTTCTCACTGTCCCACACACCACCAAAACATCTGGGCTGGGCCGTGCCAGAACTTACACCAAGATGTCCAGCTGGTCAGATGTCCCGGAGGGCAGGACGTATGCCTCACATCATTACTGTCTCCATCCCACTAACGGCTTGCTTTGAGGAAAAAAATCAGCCCTAGGAACTGAAAAAAACCTCAAAACACTAAAAGACACAAGGATGAAACAGAAGGCTATAATCAGTTTGGAAGCCGAGGAAGGGAGAAAGAGAGGAAAAAAGTAAACACGGTAAATAAGTGTGTATGTGTGTGTCCTTACACACAGTTATAAAAATATATAAAGTATAGATAAAATGGCTGAACAATTTCAAGACTGAGCATAGAATATTACCAGAAACAGTAAGAGAAATGAAGTAGCTGACTTACTTTGGAAGAAGTGGAAACTACTTTCGAATGGATTTCTACTAACTGTGGGAAAGCTACTAGGGGAAAAGTGGGAAATGTTTAAGCAACTGTTGGAAAGAGTGCAACTGAAATTCTTCCCACTTCAATCTAAACAGGGAAAAGTGCAACATAGGCCATTGTGGTTAGGTAAGGAATGAAATGCACAGAGTTTTACAAGCAGAGAGCTGAAAGCTTTTAAAAAAGATAAACAAATCTGGTGCAGAGGATTTGGAGGCACTGTATGTAAAAATAAGCAGAAGTAAGTTAAAGGATCAAATTAAAGGAGAAAATGGAATTACTGAATGCTAAACTACATAAATATTTCAACTGACAACAATGGTCTCTTTAGATATATTCACATTAAAGAAAAAGAAAATATAATAGTGGTCTCCTAAAAACGCAAAAAAAAAAAATTAGAAACAGGGACAACGGAAATGGTCTAATAATAATATAGAGAAGGAAGGGAAAAGCAAGGATTATATTACCATTCTTGATTTAGAGCCCGGTCCTACACGGAACTGAAATACATCTCTACTGTTTAGTGACAGATCTTCATCTGTACCAGGCGCAGGAAAGGCAGAAACAGGACAACTTGTGCCACTGGGACCTTTCCTCCTGCTTCGGACCATGGGACTAGTTCGGGCACTTACAGGAGGAATGAAGCTCCTGCAAACTTTGCCTGGCTGCCGTGATCCTGAGGGCATCCCTCGGATACCTGTGAACACCTGGCAGTCAGCTGTGTTCCAGTCACTCACTAAACACAGCCCTGAGCTGGTGCTTGAGAGCAGGGCTGCTCTAAAGCCATTATGGTGACTTTTTGTCACCTTTGTCACCTTTTACTTTGGAGGAATCCCAAGGCAGCTCAGCAGCACTCCCTACCTAAACTGTGTGTCCTTAAAGGAAAAATGTGTGTTTTAAGACAGCATTAAATCTCAGGTTAGCAGAAAAAAAACTGAGAGCACTATGAATGACATATGAATGACAATGAGGCAGTGAATTTTGGGGCCTGGAAAACTTATGTGCTTTGTATTGCTCCCTTTTGTCATATAGACCTACAATCATAGGTTCTTAGGACATACAGAGGTGGATTTAGAGAGTGAGTGGGCTAGGAAAACTATATCCCCCTTTGCTTTGCTGTATGTTCATGTTGTTTGATGGAGTGGGGCCTCTGCACTGCATTGCTGTGGATATACTGGCACTGTTCTTTTGAGCTCCCTCCCCCATCTGGCTCCACACCTGTTATATGTTAAGCTTATTTTCAATGAAGAAGAAAAACATTTAAGATGACCTAATAAATGTATACAAAATAATGAAGGAAGTGATAATGATGCACATACTAAAACATTCTCCTATCCAAGAGGCTCAACAAGCATGAAATGTGGCAGAAGCATTCTAAATATAAACATGAATAAAATAGAGTAAGGACCTTTTTCGCTAAGAAAAATAAACACCTGGGAAAAGTGGTCACACTGGGTAATAATAAAAAAATGCAATAGTGATTTAAGTATTTTCATACAGTAAATATATACATAAGGAGCTGGAAAGAAGGAACAAAATAAATGTAACAGTGAAACACAAAGGCGACACTTGGATGTGTCCAAGTGCAGGCTGCATATGAAGCAAAAGTAATTGTAAAAGCATGACTGTTTATTATTACTAGTTATCATTATTTATTTTTGTGAAGCCAAAAGTCTGTGAAGCCAAAGTCATACACCTACAGTGTAATTATTAGTATATACTTGCCTGCAAGGCTCGCAAGAACAAATCTTGATTTTCCATTTTGAGTTACCACTGTTCAAGAAGTTAGTAGTGACATAATAGGCATGACCACTCCTGAAGGATGTCAAACCTTCAGAGTTAAGTCCATTACTACTAACTCTATTTTTGACTTCAAGAATGCTCCTGACCTTTCTAAACAATTTAAAGTTAGGCCCAAACCCAAACCCCAGATCTGAATTCCTAAAGGTGTGGGGTTATCCCCATATTTAATCTTTGGTTTCTGCTCTACACCAGATCTTCATTAACATTATTGGTGCCATATTAATTTATGCCTGACAAGTATCTGCTCCTATTTATTTATTTATTTCCTAAAGACTGAGCTGAAAAAATACATATAACCTATACCCAAGTATGTTTAGGCACAAGCTTTGAAAGTAGGGTTACATTTACCATATTGTTAAAAATACAGAAGTAAAATACAGAAATAGAGCTTATTTGCTTCTTCCAGGGCTTTACTTTCTCTCCGTTCTGCTCATTTTTACCCTGATTCACCATGTTCACTGCTACCCAAGCACGATCACTGAGAACCAAGCACAACACTGTTGTCGGCCCAAGCTTCTCTTTTTGGTCCTCGTAAGATGTTGCTCTTCACAGGCTGTGTCTTGGTGCAAGCAGCAGCCCAGTGTACCTACCGCTGTGCTTGGATGAGTGCTGATTATCAGTCCCAGTGCACGTGGGGCTCCGCGACGCATTTTCTCTTGAGCGAGTTGAAGCTCCCACCTTCTCCCCAGACCTCAGGGAGGGCTCTTGCTGCCCGCTGCTGCCTTGAGAAGCAGGAACCTAGAAGCTGTCTCTCGTTAGCAGCCCCTGGACAGTGCTGAGCCGTGTTAACATACAGTGATTAATTCAATGAATTTGGCATGCAGGACAGAAATGTATCAAAATTGCATTATACCAGTGAAAACACCTGGATACCCTTAGGTAATAAATATAACAACATTATTATTATTGAGAAGAAAAAAGAATTGCTAGGAATTTTAAAAGGGGGAAATAATTTGAAGTCATAGCTTTTATATATCAGAACCAGCTTGGCAAAACAGATCCTTTTGAAGTGTTATCAAATGTTCTGACACATGGATGACACGCAAAGTGCGTGTTTCCTGTTCTGCTAAAACATTAGGCCAGGAGTTTATTCACTGAAACAATAAGTTTTGTTTTAAAATTAAAAGCTTTGAAAGGTATTTCTTTCTGTGCTGCCACAGAATAAAATTGTGTCAGAAAGAACTAGGTCTCATAAATTAGATCAAATCTACAATATTCATTCATAATAAGCAATGTGTCTATCTTCTCTTTTCTCCCTCAGCTACTTGTCAAAAGAAGGGGTTGAGGAATTGGGGTCTCACTCAGTTTTCTTGCTTCTCCTTTGATAAAATATACTACTATTGGCAGCTTCAGTACAGTCCATAAACCCCGTCCTTTTATAACAAAAGATTAAAAGGTACTGGTCAAATTCACAATTCAAGCTGCCTAAACCAATAATTCTTCTACATCACTACCACAAAGGCTCTAATATTAAATGATTTCAGTTTATCCAAAAGTCTCATAGAGGCACAGATTCTTGGAGCCATTGTAAACCTAAAGTTCCAAATTGCAAATGGTCATTTCCATTCTGCAAAGAAACAGCAAAAAAAGCTTTATCTCAGCAGTCCCATTTAGCATTTCAAATAAATAGGCCATATTAAATGGCAATGGCCAGGTCAGAATGGGACAGAAAAGAATCTTACTCCAGAGTTAATACAGGATTTTGTTTGTTGTTTTAATCAGACGAATATATCTCTCCGTTCCCAAACACTGGCACCAGATACAGAACAACTTCATGTATTTTGAGATTCTAAATATACATCTCTCAATTCCATTTGAGGACAACACAGTGTAAACTCAGTATTCTGAGGTAATCAGATTGAGGAAAGGGTTTCCAATACTTTTCTGAGAAAATCTCTTGTGATCTATTCTGTTCATAAATATGTAAGATTCCTTTTAAATCTACAATTCCTGTATTCAGTCAGTAGAGCTAAGCAAAAAGCAAAAGGAATGAGAATGTGACAATAATATTTATTTTTCATTTCCTTTGCCATGAAGCACTATCTTCCTGAACCCCACTGTTTAAATCACCAGTTTTACAGCAGTTTTACCATCCTTCTACAAAAGCAAAATTCATAAACTTTCTACAACTTTGCCATAATTGCAAAATCTTCACTGGAGAATATGAGAACCTCAAACTAATTTTGTCCATTATAGAAAAAGACTACGACAGAAATGTCTTAGCTGATCCTATACTGAACTTTTGCTTAACTTAACAGAATAGCCAGGTTAGATGATAGCCACGTTTTTCCAAAGCATCTCTATTAATAAAGAAGACAAGGCGAAAAAAATTCACCTCGAGTTCCTCTTGGTCCTTTCTTTAAAAAAAGAGACATATATTTCCTTCTGAGGTCTTTGTCAGCAAGGGCAGATAGATTGTGTGCAGAGTTTATTACAAGATCGATCAAGATAATTGTGGTATAATTTTCTCAACTATTTCTGTCATGATTTTTAAAGGCAGAGATGATTATATTTCTTTTTCACCCATCTGGGAAAATGTGTTCTCATGTAATTTGAACGCTTCAGTAAGGATGTGAAACCATCTTTTTGGACGTAGCTAATAGCTCTGCCATTAGGCCATCCTCTCCTGAGACTTCATTTTTCTTATTAATAATTGTCAACACTATCTCTTTTTCAGAAACAACCAACCACACCTAAGACTTCTCTTCCTCTGTGCTTGGCACAGCACCAACCACTCTTAAACCCAAAATGTGCCTGATGGTTATGAAATTCCTTAAAAGATTCACTTGCTCCTTATGAAAAACTTCACAGATAATCCTATTTCTTTGCAGAAATGCTTATTGAGCATTTGCATGAAAACAAATCATATATTTTTAGGCCACCTCGAAATTAAACTCTGAGTCCCATATCTTTGCTGGAGTCACCATACCTAAAGTCCTCTTCTCATTTATGTCAATTTTCCAGTGCTGTAATTTCAGTGAATTGCTCTTAATTACACCTAACATTTCAGAAGAACAAGATCCTGTCTGTCTGCTTTGTTACTTTTCATTCTGCCCTTTTTTTTACCTCTGTTCTATTCTGTTTTGGAAACCATGATATTAGTTACTATAAGAAGCACTCTTGTTCTGAAATACAGTTCCTTTGATCCAATCTTAGATAATTTTCTGGATCTGTGATAATGACCATCTATGCTGCTGTGACTTATATTTTAATGTTTTAAGCCCCCACCCTTTTTTCTGCCCCCAGCAATCTGTAACATTCACTTTCAGACCCTTGAAAAGGTCCCACTTGAAAAGGTTATGATTTCAAGTCAACATTTTAGGCTTTTCTTAGTGTTGTTAAAACCAAGACACCAAAAAGCTTAACAATACATGCACGAGTGCATAGTATTGTGTATATAGTGTGTATTAGTGGTTTGAACTCTGACTTTGTTATTTTTCTGTAACTGGCAGGGAGAAAGATTCCTACTGGATATAAAATCAGTGATCTCCAAGTGTATTTGTCACATAAGTATATCTAAGCTTCATGGAAGGGATAATTTACATTAAATATTACTTGTACTGTGCATATACAGTACATTTCACATACCTTGCACACGAGATCCAGTTATTTTATAAACATCATTGATTATAGCCGCTTGCTATGCATTTGACTTAGAATAGTAATAGTAATAATAATAAAAAAAATATGCTACACTTTGACAAAAGATTTTTTTGGCTACCAAAATAAAGGATTTGAACTGTATGGCTTCAAGAAGACAGAAGTTAACAGAACTTAAAAATAAAATCAAATGAAAAAGTAAGCTTCAAAAATTTGTATTGTAACAGTATTTTTTTACTTAGTTAAGCAGGATTTTTTTCAGGGCTGTCAAAATATCTTTTAAAATGAACTGTAAATTATTGACTATCTGGAAAGTTCAAAGCACTCAACATTTTACCCTAGAGTTTGTCTGATCTGATTGGCAGCAAAATAAATATGATGGGTGGTCTGTTTAAGGCACCTATCCAAGTCCAATCACATTACATTTTTATAGTATCAACATTTGAAAACACTATAGCTGTTGCATCAACAAAAGTGCATGGGAATATCTCCAAAGCAGATGGCAACTAGCACATCACAAAAACATGCAGTTTCATGAGCCAATTTCTATAGCTAAACAGCATCTACCATCAAGCAAAGGAAAGAATAATTAGCATATTCAAACTCTCAGAACTTCCCAACATCACATGCTTTACTCTAGGGACTCTCAAAAGCGATTGCTCTCATATAACCCCGGTTTTCTTTTGTACATTATCAATTTAAGGGAGGGTTTATTCAACTAAGTAATTCACTTTGAATTTGAAAACATATACAATTCATTTGAAAATACTGGCTAAATTTAGTGTAACAGAAAGCACACAAATCCAGGCAAAGATCTTCTTAACCCAAACACTTCTGTATTTTGGTCTCTGTTTTTTTAACAAGGATGTGGATCTAATGTCATTAACTTATCAAGTTTTATTGTAATTTAGCAGTGTCCAATAAAAGCCACATTTCAAGGCAATAGTGAGCAGTTTGCACCTAAACAATACATAATTAATTCTTCATGCAGGATTTTTTCACAGAGAGCATGTCTAGGTCTTCTTCTTGCAACCATTTCTGAGAACACTGTTTACATTACACTAACCTAACTTTGTGTTACACATTATCTGAAAAACTAATTATTTAATTCTATACGCAATTCTCTCTGCGCTAACTGATCAACAGTACCAGAGGGATGTGGAGCTGCTGGAGAGAGTCCAGCGCAGGGCGACTAGGATGATCAGGGGCCTGGAACATCTGCCCTGTGAGGAGAGGCTGAGGGAGCTGGGCCTGTTCAGCCTGGAGAAGAGAAGGCTGAGAGGGGACCTGATCTGTGTCTATAAGTGCCTCAAGGGAGGCAATGAGGAGGATGGGGCTGGCCTCTTTTCGCTGGTGGTCACTGACAGAACCAGAGGAAATGGCCACAAACTGAAGCATCAAAAGTTCCACGGGAACTTAAGGAAGAACTTTTTGACAGTGAGGGTGACAGAGCACTGGAACAGGCTGCCGAGAGAGGTTGTGGAGTCTCCTTCTCTGGAGATCTTCAAGACCCGCTTGGATGCAGCCCTGTGCCACGTGCTCTAGGTGGCCCTGCGTGTGCAGGGGGGTTGGACTGGATGACCTCTAGAGGTCCCTGCCAATCTTAAGCATTCTGTGATTCTATGATTCTATGATCCAGAATGGAGTCACCTTGTTACCTACAGATGACCTAACTTTGCAGTTTTCACATGTATTACACTGCATTTAGATATGTAATGGAAAAACTGTTCTACAAGTAGCCTGAGAGCAGATCCAACACCTCGGTGGTCACCTTTCTACAGCAAAGTGTTCATGTTCTCCATATTCCCATTCCGCAACTCCTCTGCTGCAGGAAACAAAACAAGCCCTTGTTGTTCCTAACTTGACGGGGTTGATTTTAAAGATGTTGGTGCATTTCACATTGGGCAGAATTGGGACATAAGAACTTTCTTGTCACACAGAAGAAAGGAGCCAAGAGATCTGGTTGCACTTGAGTTAGACTTCAGAAGGACATCACCTTCTGCATCACCATCTGCTAATAATGGTATGACGATAACCTGGAACAACAGCACAAAACCAGGATAGAAACTTAGGGATATGATTAACCTCACCTAACTTTAAACATCAAGACTTCAGATGGGTATGACTGAGTTAATAATCATGGGCACCCTCTACAGCGCATAGAGGAGACCCACTGACTGTGTGGACTGGAAAGAAGGTCAGTATTGCGATGCAGCAATAGATATCTACAGCCCTAAAGTATAATTAAACAAATCAATAAGGAACAACTATAGATTTTATTATCCTCTACTCTTGGAGAAAAACAGTACCTCCAGAACTTATCACAAAATACAGAACTACTCTTATGATATATAATCCTTTTATGAAAAATAAATAAAATATAACAAATACACGATATTTGCTCTGTGTATTGGCTTTATTTTCAGACATTAATTTTCAGGTAGAAAAAAAAAATGTATGTCCTTACATCATATGTCATCTATGATGAAAAATATACATCATAGTGTTTTATCTTAAGACATCACAAGTTTTATCTTAAAAGCTTGGAGTATGGCATTGCATCTTTCCACTTAATGAATGATTAATATTAATACATATATGTACACACATACGTATTGAACAGTCTCAGTTGGAAGATTTTTCCCTACTAACATTACAATAATTTTAAATGCAACAAATTCCTTTTAAAATAGTGTTTCAATTAACCCACTGCGTTAAAGTGAAATATTATATATATAGCTTCAGAACACTTTAAGATTACCAAGGTCCCAAAGGTTATGAGAGTTATCTTGTCAAATAATCACAAAATTGCCTGGAAATGTGAATGAGAGACTTATTCTCCAAAACGAAATGCTGTAAATTATGACCAATACAAACTTGTCAGAATTACTCTTCCATAAGTTTCACACCAGGGTGTGGTGCTCCACGGCTGAGCAGCTGAGCTAATAAAAGTGTTGAAAAATGAAAAATATTGTGTTATGGCATCTTGCAAATTGGCACACAAAAAAACACTTGCATCTACATCCCCACTTTCAATAAATAAATGCCAAAATATGGAAGCCATAAGAATATATTCCCATTTCTATGAAAGCACAAAGAAAGCAACATAAAGTGCCTACAAGGGAGTTCTGTATTCTACATGCCTTCTGTATTGACACAAATTTGGACATTTTACCCACTCAGGCTCAAATTGGGGAAAATTTAACAAAGCATTTCCAGGAAACAGCAACAATGTGAGCACAAAACTTTGCACTCAGACTAAAATGTAATTTCTGTCATTAGAGTGTTCTAATGTGGTTGCAGAGTTGTGAGTCCAAAAGACTTTTCTTGGTTTCACCTTGTGTGTGGGTAAACTAGATTAATATTAAGCTATATTATCTGAGACTGATATGTTTAACAATCCCAACTCAACTACACATACTTGCAGAACTGGGCAGCATAGATCTGGGCACACTCATTTATTATTTCCAGTAACCTCACTAAACTGTTCCTGTTATTCTCAAGAATTCCTAAATCATTAATCATAACTTAACACACAGTTTAAAGGAGATTTCTTCATTCCGCAACACAAATCTGCTGAAGATTCAAATAATGCTGTGGTTCCAGCACGGACATCCTCCCATGGGCGAAGCGCTAATGGAGCCAAACCCTCGCTCGGCACTTCAGGCTTCCTCAAGAGGTGCTGAACTCACATTTCCCAGCGTCAGCAGGGATTCACCACCCCGGGTCAGCATTTTTGAACTACTGTCAGATATACAAAGCAGCTCTGCTAGCAGCCCTCATGTCAGTGTAAAACCAGTCACACAGTTGGCAGCCAGCGCTCCAATCACTAACATCTTAAATAAAAGGCAGACAGCACCGATCCACAAACCAATAGAAAACAGCTTTGCTATTTGCTGCGAGTATTGCTCATGTGCCTTTGGGAAGCCCTGAGCACGTCAGATCCCTCGGGGAATTATGGTTGAGGAGCATCCCTTCAGGCTGCTCTCCGAGCCAAGGAGCTTGCCTGGGAGATGACTGCAGATGCAGCAGCTGAATCTGGATGTCCAAATGACTCAGAAGCAGCAAACCAGCTGCAGAGAGCGAGCAGCAGAAACACTCAGGCACCAGTAACGTAGCCAAGCCTGGATTACTTTTGGCTGGGTGTTGGCTCGCTGCTGATTCCGATTGCTAAAGAGGGAACTGCCTCGTGGTGTTCCTGAGACCCTGCCCTCATTTGTTTCCAAACAAACGGGATGGCATGCAGTAAGCATCTGGCTTCTGCGCAGGATTATCTCACAGGACACTACCTAGTGATGTAGTGACTGTCCCTGGGCCAAAAACAACAGGATTTGTGTGTTTATTATTTGTTTATTTTGGTGTGGTAACCACAAGTATGGGGTAAAGGTCCCATTGTGCCAAACAGTATTTAGATGCAGAACACAATTTACTTTCCTCTTTGAGGATTGATTTTTCCCAACCAAACTTCATGCTAAATTTTATCCGTGATGGATAATCCAAAGTAACAACGTAACCTAGTCAGGGAGCCTAAATAGGCACCAGAATATATTTCTCCCTAGACACAAAACTAGCCTTTCAAAATCTACATATCTCAAACTGTCCATTTGCTAAAAGCTTAAACTTTTAAGTGAAAAATCTCAATGCAAATGCATTACTTCGTTTGGCTTGGTGAGTGAGTAAACGGTGTGACACATGAGCCACCAGGCTGCGCGATGGATTAGCAGCCACTGCAGCACTTCCCACCTGCCCTGCTGCAGCTCTGCAGAGAACTCTTTGGAAGGGCTTTCTAGAA
This sequence comes from Crypturellus undulatus, assembly GCA_013389825.1. Taxonomy (NCBI): domain Eukaryota; kingdom Metazoa; phylum Chordata; class Aves; order Tinamiformes; family Tinamidae; genus Crypturellus; species Crypturellus undulatus. The sequence goes on along the minus strand of VWPW01004614.1, from coordinate 446,848 downwards.
TAAACTTGGCCCAGATGGAAACTCAAAAAAGGAGGCCAGAAATGGAAATGCCCCGTGTAAATTATGTGCTAAAGCGGTGCCATTGCCTTCCTATGAGTGAAAACACCTGCGAACCTGCTCTGTGGACAGTTGCTTATGGAATGTAGCAACGAGTCAAAGAAACCGAGCATTTAATCGTGCTGCCTTCTATAATGAAGAGAGTATGGAGTATATGGCAGCTATTATTGAAGCAATAGAGATTAGATATTAATGACATGATTTCTGGTAATGGTGATGATGATGTCATGATACTAAAGAAGAAATAAAGAGGGTGTGTGGAAAGATCCAAACACTTGGGGTTTTTTTTGTTTCCATACAAAATTCCTGCTTCTACCAACCCCACCTAAAGATAAATATAATCAATTAGAAACCAGATACAGTTCTTCATAATAAACTATGGAGCATCTGTGAACCAATCTATTAAAAATATTTTTTTAAGCTAATATACAATACTTAAAACTTTGTTTTTCAGTGTGGGATGCCAGAGTCTTAGTTCTGCACATGCAGTTATAGCAGTGTTTCTAATATATGTGTACATAAACCTGGACATAAACATTTCTCTCCAATATACTGTTTTCCGCTAAAGTTAATTTTAACATGCAAAGCCATTTTAAGTGACAAAAATATCACAACAGTTGCAAGCAAAATAAACTTTTCTGCTTTCTCCTGAAGAGAGCCATTGTGAGAATAGACTCAGAATAGAGAGCAGTATGAGCAACAGTTTATGCGAGGAACAAAACAGAGCTCACAGTTAACATTTACTCTCCTTAGAAAATGTGTGGCTTAGATGAGGCCACACATTTACATTTCAATATTTATTTTGCATTTAAGTCAAAATTTAATCCATTTATTTCATTAAGCTCAGTATTTTTTTAAAAAGGATGCAGTTGCAACAGAATATACAGTTTTCATAGTGTGGGAAAACATTTTATTGACATAAATTCCTTTTGGAGATGTTACATGTTAGCAATGAAAGACTTGTAAAAAACCATAAGCATCGGTACTTAAGCATATGTTAGTTTAACAAAATTTGCAAGCTATTTTCAATTGCCTATAATTTCCTAGATTTCTTAACATACTATTAACTCACTCATGACAGTCATTTCAGCTATTAAGGTTAGATCTCTGCAGCAGATGTGATCTTTTTGTTTCATGGGTTACTTTAGTCTTAATAGAACAGGCATCATGAGTCTGGCACAGGAGAATAGTTACAGCCCTTCTCTAGTTCTTACTCCTAGTAGGCTCCTCTCTTTCCCTCTTTTTTAAGGTAGAGGGCAAAACTGGCAGGAGAAGAGACTCTATTTGATTTCTAACATGAGAAAACTCCTCAAAATGAAGCAATCATCTCTTGGCCATTTCTGAGCACTCAATTCAGTCCTATCACAGTTTAAGATTTATTGTTATTATTATTATCATTTTATTCTTCAAATAAAATATTTTCTCTGGTATAAATAACAAGTTACTAAAGCGAATTTCTTGTCAGTGGGACTATAACTCAGCTCTCTTCCATTTATTTTCGCTCACCATAGAGGTTCTATTCTCTCGTGTTTTTCTGTGCAGTTGGTTCTTTTGTTTTTAAATTTTGAAAAATACTGGCTTTCCCCCCAAAGCCCTGGAGTACTTTCCAGTCAGTGAAAGATAGTGCCTTGCTTGTTTTCTAATGGAAAGGAAAGAATAAATCTCATGCCTTGGCCGTTTCTCTTTAAAAACAACAACACACAAAATCCCCCAAACATAGAGTACTATTTTTGCAGTGTCTTATTGTTTAGCTCTGGCATCGAGCTTTATTTGTTGGCACAAATAAATGTTGTACTTCCATGCTTGAAATTCAGAGAGGCAGAGAATGGCAAACAATGTCTTGATGGTGGGTTGTTGTCATAGAAGAGCTTGTCCGAAGTTGAGCTTGTAAAGGACAGCAAGATACCTTCAATTATTACAAATAAGTGTGACTAAATGACTGACTGTCCCACAATCGGGAGTAAATTGTCCAGCTAAACTGTTTTTTTTAAAAAAGAGCCTTGATATCTCACGTGAGTTAAACAAGAAATATGGTACTTCTCAGGTATTATGACAACCCTGAATTTTGCATGGTGACCTCTACTTAGCTGAGATTTTCTGTTCTTCAGCTGAGCAACTGGGACCATAAAATATTTTGGATGTATCCTTCATTACTCTCCACCATGCAGTTTTCTCATTTGTATGCCTACCAGACTTTTCTTCTTGCATTTCCTTCAGGGACTGGCTGCAGAAAGCTTCCAGGTATATCTTAAGGAAGACAGCTGTGTATCTTTTGAAGAGACAACGTAATACACCATTTTGTCATTCTAAGTTTAACTAGCGCCCTAAATTTGATAGGCTAAATATATAGGAAAATAGTAGTCAGGATAGTAATTTAAACAGAAATACAAGCATAGCATGCTCTTCATATTACACACATGCTGATGTTTCATCTACTTAACCCACAAGCTATTCTTAAGGTAATAACATGCTACCTCAAGAGGCTAAACTTTCATTACATTTTTAAGGACTAGCAGGTGTGCCCTGATGGCTTGCCAAAATACTTCATGACGAACTGCAAAACTAATCTGTAAACTTGTTATTCACCTCCTGGATCCCAGTGCACCTGGCTAGTGGAATGGCAATAACGGAGTTTGTGCTTAGTCATCCCTATTCAGATGCTGCAGACCTCAAACCACCAGGGCACAGATTAATCACTAGACAGAAGTCATATGCCCTTAATGAAAGGGTCTATGTTGCATAAAAGCGAAAAAGAAAACTCCTACAGAGCAGTTCTGTAAAAACCACCACAAATATCAAAATAATTGCGCTCAGAAATGGATCAGGGTCAGACAAGCTTTCAGGCATCTATTAGATGTTTTTTAGTTTGCTCTATCTAGGCCTTTTACTTTCTGAAATGCCATAAAGCTCCCATCAAAGAGTCCTTTACCACCTGCCTCCCCTTAGTTCATTTGCCAACTCTGCCTTTATTCCCGGACACCTGCGCCTGGCGATACTGCAGCCTAATTGTGTTTTCAAGCCTACCCAGCTGCATGAAAGGGAAAATTCCCTTTTACTGCTTGTTCCCTGCTTTGCCTACCATATGGCATTTCTAAATATAGGGCCTAAAGATGTACAGCATTTTCCATAAATAGCTCATAATAACAGAGGCATGGAATTAAAAGTGAAAATTTCTCATCAGGTATAAGTAAGAAAACCTGACAAGGATTTCACCCATTCTTTTGAAAAGGACAGAATTATAGGAACTTGGTTCTAGGTCTAAGACATGGTACCATTTGATAGGTTAAAAAAAGGAACAAAATAGCGGCCATAAAGCAGAGACAGCTTTTTAGGGGGGGAGTGAGGAGGAGAGATTTTTTTATTCTTTGCTCCAAATCAACAATGGAGGGGCCTGTCTTTGTGACCTGTTCCCTAAGAGGTCACTTATTTATTTCGTGTGTGTTTGGGAAACGTCCTGAAGAGCAGGTCTCCAGCGGCGCGGCCGTAGTGAAGTCCCACACGGATCTCTTTTTCAGGAGGCATGAAAGATGCCGAGGTGTTTCTCGGCGCCTGGGGAGCCTCCTCCCAGCTCTCAGCCGCTGGAAGTGGCTCCCAGGGCTCTGGAACGGCGGGGAGCTGCCCCCGGCCGCCCAGCACGGTGCGAGGTGAGGGGGTGCAGCTCGGGTCCCCCTCCACAAGCTGGGAGCCGCGCTCGGCCTCCTCACGGAGAGGGCTCATGCACACCCGGGAGCTGCTGCGTGGCGAAGGAAGCCGCAGCAAACCGCCCTGGGGGAAACCTCTTATAAAACATCTATTTTTTTTTCAACGTAAGGCTCCATTGAAGCCATCTCAGGGACAGCTAAACCGTGGCGGAGCGAAACTCGCGCTCCTCTTCCCGGGGCGGGTCGGGACAGNCCTCTTATAAAACATCTATTTTTTTTTTCAACATAAGGCTCCATTGAAGCCGTCTCAGGGGCAGCTAAGCCGCGGCGGAGCGAGACTCGCGCTCTCCTTCCCGGGGCGGGACGGGACGGGACGGGACGGGGCGGAGCGGCGAGCAATGGCGGCGCTGCAGAGGAGCGTGGTGGCCCCCGCGGGCCGGCACACCGCCTCCCTCATCTTCCTGCACGGCTCAGGTGCCGCGGGCCGGGAGGGACGGGGTGTCGCGAAGGGGCTCGAGCTGCTCTCCCCGCCGCGGGCCCCGCTGTCCCCGCGGGGCGCGCAGCCCTCCCGCGGGAGCCGCGCC